>OX377620.1:104624205-104744989 GCA_947397865.1 Polietes domitor | reverse complement strand
AGATGCTAGCGTGCTTTCAGCAGACGGACGGACATGGCTAGATCGTCTTAGAATTTTATGACGATCAAAAATATATATACTTTATAGGGTCCATCCTGGAGGTGGGGGTATAAAAAGCAAAATCAATTTATTTTCTATAAACGGATGATATAAAGAGTGATTTTTTTGAGGTTAGGATTTTCATGCATTAGTATTTGACAGATCACGTGGGATTTCAGACATGGTGTCAAGAGAAAGATGCTCAGTATGCTTTGACATTTCATCATGAATCGTCTTACAAACGAACAACGCTTGCAAATTATTGAATTTTATTATCAAAATGCGTGCTCTGTTAAGAAAGTTCATTGGCGCGCTTCCATTTTATGGTCAGTTTAATCGACCCACTGAAGCGGCTATTCGGGCTATTGTGACTAAATTTCGCACCAAATTTACATTGTTGGACATTAAACCACCAACACGCTTACGTAGAGTGCGAACTGAAGAAAATATCGCAGCTGTATCGGCCAGTGTTAATGATGACCACCAATTTTCGATTCGTCGCCGTTCGCACCAATTGGGTCTCTGTTACTCAAAAACGTGGAAATGCCAAAATTGGACTAAGCGGATGGACCACCTAAGACGCAGCCGCGGTCAACATTTAAATGAAATTATCTTCAAAAAGTAAATGTCATGGACCAATCTAACGTTTCAAATAAAGAACCGATGAGATTTTGCAAATTTTATGCGTTTTTTTTTAAAAAAAAGTTATCAAGCTCTTAAAAAATCACCCTTTATGATAAAACTATAGGCAAAATGGAGTTACTTGCCCCTTGAGAGGACTACAAAGTTAGAAAAGGTTAACATTTTTCAAAAAATTATTTTATATACTTGTTCGCACAGTATGATAAATTAAAGATACTTCAAATATCATGCTTCCATATGTAATAGTTCAGCATTACATCTATTTCAAGAGACTTTAAGAGACAAAATTTTAAATAGTTGTTAATACTAACTAATACAGATAGAACCTTGGAATTTAAAATTTTTCCACATATTATCCTCTTTGATTTGGCATTTGTACCAGTGTCATATAGTGCGAATAAGTATGAAATTTAAATTTTGAAAAATTGTATCGTTTGGAACTTTGTAGTCCTTTTAAGTTGCATCAGGATGAGGAAATGAAAAACTAAAAATGCCAATTAACTCTATTTCACCTATAGTTTCATATATATATCATCTGGTCGAAGTGTAATATGGACTGTCGGACAGTGTAATACACAACTTTTCATCTCTAATTTTATCTGTACTATTAGCTTCAAATATATGTCAACACAATTTTATTATCCGCTATACATGCTTTTCAAAAAGAATCATCAGAAATTCAATGGATGGAAGATAAAAAATGCATGGCATGCCCCTTTATATACAACGAATTGGGTATAAAGCGGTTCGCTTAGGTAGTCTAGAAAGAGGTACATAGTAATTACAACAATTTTTAACTATTGATTGATAATAATTAAAAATTCTATTGATTCATGTATGTTTTGCTGAATATACTACGTCGAACTTCGAGTGGAATTTAGCTTAAAATTACTAATTTGAATTGTAACATTGTCTTGTCTTAAGACCATTTGGCATATATATTTTATAGGAAGCAAATTTATGTCATATGTGAGTTTTTCACTGATACTGGGAAGGTGAGTTCGTGGTAGTGCTAGTGTATTCATTCTATAAAATATTGATGCAAAATGGTCTTGAGCAAGGACAATATCCCAGTTCAAATCAAATATTGATTACAAACCGAAATAAAACAAATGAACAAATTAAAATCTTAATATTACTCTAAAATGGTTAACATTAAAAAGATTTTAACGCTCGTATGATTTATAGACATTGTGGTACCTTTCCGATAATTGCACATTTTGCTTCTCCACATATATCTTTGGCAGACCCAGTATCATACTTTTGAATTTGTTCTTGTTTTCCAAGATCGGAATTTCACTCTTGGGTTGATGTTCTCTTCAAATTTACTAATTTGATTTGTGTTTTCAAAGTTCTTGGGCTAGTTCTTCCATTGTTTTAGTGATCGCTACCTAGCTTAGGTCCCGTTTAACTCTGGTATCTCGACATTTTACTTACTGATCCCTTCTTATTAGCACGGAATCGATTACTTAATCGATTATCTTCCCGGCTATTATCTTGTATAATTCTTGATACGGCGCTAAAACCCAAAATTATTCTCAATGTGCAAGGTCCTCATAACTTGACCACTTGGATTTGTTTGCATATCTTTGGCACAATTTTTGCATTTGTTTTTCTTATATTCGGCATACTCTCCGAAGTTTGAATTGTTGTATGTGTTGCTGGATTCATGTCAAAATTCATCATGTTTTATCATTATCGTTGGCTTGGATGAATTTCATTAAACCATAAAACCCACTATTATTTTTTTTTTTAAAGTTCTCACAATAACGATCTAAACCACTGTACTCACTCGCCATCCTTTTAGAATGAATGCGCAACCGTTATCTACAAATCTACTCGCAACATAAAATTAATGTATTCTGTTGAACATACGTTCCATTCAAATCTTTCATCAAAAGAAAAAGCCACAAAATGCTGTAAAGCGTGCTCTCCCCCCGCTAGTTGTTCTGCATTCATTTGGTGAATAACTTCCCCATTTCCAGAGACCAACAGCGGACCAAGGACCAAACAAAAAAGTTGCGGAATTTGTTGATAAAATAAATGTTATCTTCGTGTTGTCGTATGACAACTTAATAATGAGTAACGCAAATGTTTTTAAATGCCCCTTCCACCGAGTTTCTTGTTTTTTTTCGGTTGGAAAAATGTATTTGTAACTCATAAGTCAAAGAGGTTGCTGCTTGTAGTCCTTTTTGGGCAATATTTCGGTGGATTTGTGGTCGCCACGTGCCGGGGCGTTTTAAGGAATTTTCTAATATTTGTTTAATAATTTTCTTGTGCAGTGGCTTTAAACGCGTATCTAATAAAAAGACAAACGAACAGCTTACGCTGTCACACTGTAGATGTATAAGGAATTTGAAATTATTGACGTTTTAGGTCAAACGGATATTCAAAAAATGTTGTAGGGCTTTTATCCTCCCCACGGTTATGTATGACATTTTTGAAATGAAAACTTCTGAAAGATGCGTCGAACTTCGTTATCAATTTAAAAAGAGAGCAAGAAAAGGAACAGGAAGATAAGATGCTGTGTCCTGATAGCTACACTGATAGATAGTACTTCGTGATATTAGTGAAACCTACCACCAAAAGTGATCCAACGAAATCGTTTCGTTTATACAACGAAGTATTCCAAAAGCGTCATATTTTTTTAATGAAATTTCATTATTTTTCTAATATGAGTGCATGTTCAGCTTAATGGGCACAGCACTCTGTTAGATCTTTGATTGTCTTTGTCGGTTTCGAATATAGATCATCTTTGGCACCGAAATATTCCAACAGTGGCGGTTTCCTGTTAAACATCGCTGATTTTTATTTTGTTATAAATTCTAAATGCCATTTAAAAATCACCTATTCCAGTGCATTGTTGGAAAACGCTGGTAACTCTTTACCACTTTACTGAATCCTTTGAAAATTTCCCTTGGACTTTTACATTGATTTCCCAACTCCAAATCTTAACCGCTTCCTTGGTCTGCCCAAAAGTTATTATTATTATTTTATGTGTCGCTCCATCACTCCCCACATAATTGCTATCGTATTCCTTGGCAGTGCCCTCGTTATCCCCCAGACAGTCGTACAATAATTCATAAGTGGTAATAATACCATCACTATAAGAAAATACCCGTAACCCTTACACATAAATTGTTCCCATGCACCACATATCCTACCCACACATACATATGTACATTATTCGGACGTACCACAGGAACGGAAGAGAGGACGAAAAAAAAAACAAATTGTATCAATTTGCCAAAACATGGACGACATAACGATGGCCGGAGGGTAGGTTTGACAACCATAACACTTTATCATTTGCCACGCTATTGAGTGGGTTCTGGAATGGTTTCATGAGGACAATTTGCTAATCGGAGGCACTGAAAACCAGAAAAAGCCCAACAAGCGAAAGTGATATTATCGTAAATAAAGAATGGATGTTATAAAAAAAGGAATATGTAAATATTTTTGGATTTTTATGAGATTTTTCATGTGAGAGTGTGTGGAGGCTATTAATGGGGAAATGGGACAGAGGGCGATACGAGAGAAACCAAAAATTATGGTCATATTTATGGCATATAAATGGGCATAATTTAACAATCAAATGTCGAATCATGAATTATGAAATCTATGACATACTGGTGAAATGGAATATGAAATGGGGTTACCGTGCGTACACATGGTTACAGACTGTGAAATGATTCACGGGAAATGAGTGTGAGAGAGATCATTGCTTTTTCTGTATGAATATAGATTTAAAAATTTTAATAGACTGTTACGGCAGACGTGTATGGTATTTGTCAATCTTTTTTGGAAGAAAGAACTCGTGCAACGCTTTATACTCTCTACTTCGTATGCAGTCAAGTGTCATTGTCCATATTGGCATAAACGCAGTAGAAATATTTAAATACATTTTTAGAAGTTTTATATCAATAAAACTTTGAAGTCCTATAAGAAGAATAAGTGTTAGACTGAGTACACAGTTCTACATATCATCTCTAATAGTGTGAAAAATTATTCGAAAATGTAGTGTCTTCTTGCGACTACAAAGAATGTAATTACTTCTACATTTACCCATAGATGTTTTATATAGTTTTATAGAGTTTTCGGTAGATTTCTTTTTCTATTTTTTTATGTGCCCTTTAGTGTATTTTTTATTTTTGGAGTCTGTTTCTAAAACGATGTTGTTTAAATAAATTTTAATAGAGCATTAAGTTTTGAAATAATTAACAAAATGCACATATTCTTTTAAAATTTCTTTGATTGGCATTTTTATCGATAAATACAAAATTCAGTGTAGACAAAACATATGCAGCTCAACAATTTTGTTTTAAATAACGTCATTTCTGAAATTCGTTTGATCTGTCGTTCGTATTAGTAATTCAAAAGCCTGTGCAATTAATTTATAGGAATATTTTATTTTATTTTGTTACGTTGTTTCTTTTATCAGCATTTTGTGAAAAAGACTTGAGGAATTGAATTTTATTTTCACCCCAAAAATTTCAGAAAAGTTATGGAAATAACTTAAAAAGTGCACTTATGAGCGAAGCAGAAAATTACTACCTGTTACAGGATATAACTTTTCAAGGCTAATCAACATAATCTTTAGCCGAAGTTTTAATTTTTTGGTCGAAGGGAGCGTTAAAAAATTGTTGTAAGTTAATACCTGAGAGAATTCTTATTGCCAGAACTATATTGTGGAATTTTATGGGGATCATTTTTGTGGACGACCTTTGGGATTGAAAGTGGGCGAAATCGGCCCAGAGGGAAAATTGTTTCCCTCACAAGGACTGAAAATACCCCTAATATTTCACCATGTTTTTGAATAATGAAATTCGATATATACATTCCTCTGATTGCGTAGACACGTAAAATAAAAGAACTTGCCAAAATTCATACTTTTTGGGGTTCAAATGGTAAAAGGGGATAAAAATAGTACCTACCAAATGACAGCAGCTAGAATCATGAAATTCGGAGTATACATTCCTCTGACTGCGTAGACACGAAAAATAAAACGTTTTTTTCCAAATTCGTACTTTCAAGGGATACAATGGCTGCAGGAGACAAAAATAGTACCAACTAAACGAATACAGCTAGAATGATGAAATTCAGTGAGTAAGTCCCTCTAATTGTGTAGATACGTAAAATAAAGAGATTTTAGATAGTCGTACTCTTGAGGGGGCAAAATTGGAAAAAGGAAAAGAAAAGTTGTCTTATACTACGTACGTGAGAGATAAGGTATTTTCAAAATTTATACTTTTGAAATTAAAATAGGATGGAAATACAACAAACCAAACGACTGTAGCTGAAAACACACTCTCTATCCCCCGATATTTAGAGTATTTATGATTGCTCCCTTATATTTACTTTATGAATTGAAGTATTATATCCATTATATATAGTATACAAATATTGGTAGCCTTGACTTATTAATTAAATTTCTTATTTTCATACAGTTAAAATTTGTTGCGGACATTCCTCTTGTAGCTTGGAAGCACCCCAAAGAAAATAAAAGTTTTAGCGAAATGGGACAAAAGAGATAAAATATGGTACCAATGATACGACAACAGCTATAATCATGAAATTCGGTGTGTACATCCATCTAATTGCATAGACACGTAAAATAGAGGGATTTTTCGAAATTTGTACTTTTAAGGGATATAATTAAAAAGAGGGATAAAAATGGGTGGCACAACACGAGATGCTGCCAGGCGTGGCAGACCCCAGAGTAGCCGTTCTGCAGAGAATATTGCTGCTGTAGCCGAGGATGTCATGGAAGCGCCGTCGACATCGACCAGACGACGTGCCACGCAAATGGGTATCAGTCGACGGTCTTTACAGCGAATTTTGGTACAAGATTTGGAGATGTTTCCGTACAAAGTCCAGACGGTGCATCAGCTGTTAGCTGCTGACCGCCAATCGCGTCTAACATACGCTCAAGCCATCCTTAATCACCACCAACAGGAAGATGATTTTTCATCAAACATAATCATGAGTGATGAGGCCCATTTCCATCTTAGCGGGTACGTAAATAAGCAAAATTTACGCTTCTGGGGCTCTGAAAATCCGCGTGTAACCCACGAAGAGCCATTACACCCGCTCAAAGTCAATGTACAGTGTGTTGTTTTCGCCGGAGGAGTCATCGGACCTTTTTTCTTCGAAGACGTCGCGGGCCAAACGGTTACTGTGAATGGTGAGCGCTACAGAGCAATGATCAACGAGTTCTTTTTGCCGCAACTTGATGAATTGGGATTGGAAAACATGTGATTCCAATAGGACGGTGCAACGGCACACACTGCACGTGCCACAACCGATGTGCTGAAGTATGCATTTCCCGAGCGCCTAATCTCCCGTTTTGGTGATTTGCACTGGCCAGCAAGATCGCCTGATTTGACCGCTCCAGACTTCTTTTTGTGGGGCTTTTTGAAGTAGCGTGTTTATGTCAACAAGCCTCAGACTCTTGCAGCTCTTAAAGACAATATCCGTCAAGAATGTGAGGACCTATCGCCGGAAGTTTTGGCCAAAGTAATGGAAAATGCCATAAAAAGGGCTCAAATGACAATCAACTGTGGCGGCGGCCATTTACATGACATCATATTCTCGACTTGATGTAAAAAAAATTAAAAGACCAAATAAAAATAATCCACAAGAAGAATCAAAGTTTTTTTTTTTTAAATTACAGCCAAAAAAGGTCGGAAGGTTATTTTTGCGCCACCTTGTATATATTAGTAGATTTTAAACAGTGCGCATAAGTAGACATTACAGTTTGAAATAGTAAACAAATATAGTAATGTGCATAAAAATATCACAATTTTCGTAATATGGTACTGTGCGTCTATGTAAAGTCGACATCCTTTAATCTGCTGCGCAATGCACTCCGTGGTGGAGGGTATATAAGATTCGGCCCGGCCGAACTTAACGCCTTCTTACTTGTTATGGGTGAATTTGACCCCTTATTTGAGAAAATCAAAAACATTCCCTTAAAAAAGACATTTAAGATTAAAATGTTCTACGAAACAATTTGAGAGAATTATTTTTGTCAAAACTATATTGTGGAATTTTATGAGGATCATTTTTGTGGAAGATCTTAATCGTCTAGCTCCTCCCTTTATGGATGAAATTGGCATTTTTTCGAGAAAATCGAAAAAGTCGTTTCAAAAAGGATATTTAAGGATTAAAATGTTCTACGAATAAAATTGTAGGAAAATTTCAGTAGGGGCCACCAAAGTTGTAAATAAAGCTCTCCCATATATGGTCGGGGCCACCAAAGTTGTAAATAAAGCTCTGCACGCTTAAACATCAAATTTACACGCCAACTTATCCAACGAAATTACCGGATTAAAATGGCCTTCGTCTTATATCTAGTAGGTTCCATGTTTTGTTATAGGTTTAAAATATATTATAAAGTTTAAAATTTTCGTTATGTGATCTAGTATATGTAGGAACCATACCCTGCCTGAATATAACATGGGAAATCTAACCAAAAACGCATGTAGTATGAGACTTCAAGAGATGTGAAAAATCAGTGTACATCTATTTCGTAAATTATTAGTGGGCGAGACAAATCATGGAAGAGACATTTTACACTAGAAATGCTTTATTGACGTTCCCGCTGATAATAGACTAAACTAAACTACAATAGAGATCCTCGATTTAAATTCTTACCGCTTTAGGAGCGTCATATTACAACCAATTCTGTTCAGATTTGCTTCTATGAATTTTAAACACCGTTTCAGCTAAGATTCAAACTTATATCGAAGTGTTTGGTCTATTATTTCAGCCCAAGTTTTAACTGAATAAATAATATCTCAGCATTAGCAAATTTGTCTCGAACTCCTCAACTTGCATACCTTTAATGCGTCAAAAATGAAATGTTTATATACGAATTAAACATTCCTAATATCCTGCAGCCATTCCTTTCGCAATTTGATATTATGTGTCATTATACACTTTTGAAACTGTCGTCGAGCATGAAAAACTTAATAAGAAAATCTCATTACGAAAACATTAAAATATCAAAGAAATTCAAAATTATGACAATTATTTGCCGGCAGCAATTGCTGTCGTGGATGTTCATTTAGCAGGCGGCGCACAACACCACAAGCACAAAAAGAAACAGACACAGAAGTGGTGGCAGTGGCGGTGTCAGTAACAGCATCCTAAACAGTGGTAAGTGAATACCAAGACTCCCATGGGAAACTAAGGAATGTAAAACGCCCTTTGAACCAATTTAGACGTTTTTTTATTTTTTAATAAATTTCACTTGGCAAATCAACCACAAAACGGAAGGCGGGCAAAGAAAGGTGACCAAAGCGTAACACAGCAGCTACAAATACCCGCAGACGTACAAGAAAAGGACATAAATTATGATACGTAAATGTTAGACACCAAATTGGGGTGGCTGAGGATGGTGTTGGTCTGGCTTGGCATGGTGTGCTAATAGAAGGTTACTTTTTTCCTTTCACAAACGATGAAGACATTGGACAAATTTAAAACTATAAAACACCAGACCGAGAGAAAGAGAGCTAGAACAAAGGCAACCGTAGAGCTAACAGAGCACATCATAAGCAAATTATGACCTGACAGGGGACTTAGTTATGTTATGAAATTTATAGATACTATTCCATGGTTCTTTATGGAATTGAATGGGAATAGGCGGAGGGAGGGAGGAAGAGCAACAAGAGACAACAACAAAAAATTCAATAAATTGAGCTTATTACGGCAGTGAAGCGTTACCAAAAGAGGAGGAGTGAATTGGTATTATTTCCTTTTTTACAGCTTTAAACCAATTTACGGGTGTAATGAAGCGAATTTTCGTAAAAATATGAATGACACACACCCGCTCACATATACATCTGCACATACATACTTTCGTGGAGGAACAATTTGGAGATGATATACCGACTTTCGTGTATAATTTATGTATGGATATGAAAAATCATGGAAATCATATGGGTGAGCATACAGTGGGACTTCCTGGCAAATTTTATGGAATAGCCGTCACAAAAGGAGGGGGTTTTTCAATATGAGAATATGCTATTCCCTCGAAGTTAAATGTGAATGATTTTTGTTAATTAGACTAAATATATCCTCCACCATGGTACCACCCAAATGACTAAAATCATGAACCCCTACATATATTCGATAGCGCACATTAGGTCCAGATCGTATTTTGTAGTTATTTCTACAACTTTTAAACGGAAAGAGATATATTGACACAGGATTACAGCAGAGGTGGTTTCCAGATGATTTGCAAAATTTATAGTTGGTATGAGGGTTACTGGGTGACCCTCCAAAGTTGGACCCTTCGGCCGCGTTAAATTTGGAAATGATTGACAAGAGCTAAGACATGTGTGTGTAGATCAATTAGTTTAAGAGATAATTGGGTTACAAGAAAAAAATAATAATTGTATAATAATATAATAATAATAATAAAAATAATTAATGTTAGTTTCGTATATCTGATTCGAAACATTTTTGTCGTTTGGAAAACTAAAAAGGCGACAACATTATTATGCGTTTAAAGAAGAATAAATAATAAATTTATGCGTAAAGAATTTATGCGTTTAATGCCGGGTCATAATCATTTTGACTAATGGATATTTCCGTTAGGTCCTCTTCAAAATTGTCAATTTAAAAAAATAAACATTTTCAAATATTCTCATATCTATTAGAAAATGTTTAGTACATTTTTAGTCTCATATACCACATCCCTGATGTAAATAAATAAATTCCAAATAAATAAATAAAAATTCCAAATGTTGCGAAGTTATTTTCCCCACTTTTGGGGATTTATTAGTATTCAGGATTTTTAATAAAATCGTTATTATTATTATTAATTATTATTACCTACTCTGTTATTGAAGAACTTATTAATTGTGACCCAGTAGAAGAAATAGAAATGATCCTATACAGACAGTTGCGGGAAATGTAATTTTCTATTATTTGTCCCACTGTAGTCTGTAATGTCCATTCGTGGCGGTATGTTATGAGCTACATTTTTGCCATCGTCCTGCATATTAGAAAATATTTACGATCAAACTCAATTTATGTGTGACCACCAGTTTTACAGCACTTTCGGCAGGAAGAGACTCTTAACAAAAAAGGTTAAACACGTACTCGTATCACCAGAAACGAAAAAAACAATCCAACCATATGTAACAGCTCAGCTGATATCTGCGGTTGGGAAGCAATAAACGAAACCGATTTATTTCCGTTTCCGTTTCAACTGCAGTCTTCGCTCTTGTTTTTTTTTTCAGTTTTTTCCTTTTTATTTTAAACTTGGGAACTTAAATGATAAATAAATTCAAACTTTTGAATGGTCAGCATTCTGTGGGAAAGGGAACTGAAAGCCAGCGATGGTGGCATCACATGAAATTTATACGAATGTCAGTCGTAACAAAATTTGCTTTCGATGCATACGGGTGGAGTGTTCCGGATTGGTCGTAAGCATCATTGTTGAGGTTATGGTGATATGTTTCACGAGCATCCAAGGGAAATAAAACCGGAGGAGAAAACAGAATGTGTTTCGCATATTAACGAACCTGTCCACCAATACATATGCATATGTATAGTTGTGTTCACACACACACACATATATACTCTAACTCTAAGTAACAACATTTGTGAGAGAGATTGTTCTATTGGACAGTGTGCTGCTGTTTCTTTCGAAAATTTAAAAAATTCAATATTTCTATAAAGGAGACATTTTAGTATGATAGAATAAAATGTAATATAATAAACATTTTATTTCGAAATATTCCTATATAACAAGGTACATAAGTTGTACGGAAATGATTCGAAGTCGTATTGCATAAAAGAAAAATAATAAATCTTCGATATTTCCAGATAGGTATCAGGAAGAAACTTATGAAGGAGAATAATAATACTGTGGAATATAAATCGCGGATATGACAATAATCATGAAGAAATCTACGAAGAAGGATAATAATATTACGCACGATAAATCGTCGATATTGCCACAGAATCATCAAGCAGAGATCTAGTTGATAACACCAAAATATCATTTCGATTAAAATGGGATTACAAAGAAGACAACATATTTTTTTATATTTTAATTCAATCAAATTTAATAATTAAATGAAGTAGATTAAGATTTAAATGATAATAAAACATATAACATTTAAGAGATTCTAATTAAATTGTTTTTGCCTTATTTCTGTTATTAATTTGGTCCTTTGCGTGAAAAAAATGTTTCTGGTTAATAAAAGTGACATTTGGGAAACAACCAAATTATATACATGAAAATTAAATAAATATAATTACAAGCTATACTAATCTAAATATAACTTACATACCTTTAATTACATTATTATTCGATTAATTATAATTATTATTCGATTGCTTCTTCTAGGTTTCCATTCAAGTAAATATGGTGACCAAGCGGCCACTTAACGGCATAACCATAGGGAAAAAGGAAAATATGACAGAATATAACATTGTGGAAGAAAATTTTTATGATCCTAACACTTTTAGAATATATTATGTTCAGTAATATTTTTAAACAACTACGAGATGTCATTGTCATTCCGTTTGTAACACCTTGAAATATGGACCTGAGACCCTATAAAGTATATATATTCTTGACCGTCCTTAAATTCTAAGACGATATAGCCATGTCCGTCTGTCCGTCTATTGAAAGCACTCTAGCATCTAAACGAAAGGAGATAGGGCGTCCAAATTTTACATAAATGCGTCTTATAGTCGTAGATCGGTTGCGATTGAAACTGGGTGAAATCGGTCCAAAGAGAAAAATTTCTCCCTCACAAGGACTGAAAATACCCATCAAAATCCCCAATATTTTAGAGTATTTAGGCATGTTTTATCAATATGACTGCTTGTACTGACTTGATATTGGGTATGCGTATTCCCCCTACAACAAAAACGTGCGCCAGAAAGTGATTATTATTCGTATGGGGTTGAAAGGGGCAGGGATAAAAGTGGTACCTATCAAACGACAACAGCTAGAAACACGAAATTCGGTATGTATATTCCTCTAATAAAGTAGATACATAATATTTTTCCAAATTCGTACTTGTAAGGGATAAATGGGAACAGAGGGATAAAAATGGTACCATCCAAACGGCTGCACCTAAAATAATGAAATTTGGTGTATACATTCCTCTGATTGTGTAGACTGAAAAATAAACGGATTTTTGGAAATTCGTACATTTTTGGGTCATTTGAGAAAAGGGGATACAAATTTTACCAACCAAAATTCGTATTTTTTTCTTTTACGGCAAAAATTTGTTGAATCATGAAGTTAGGTTATCTTGCACTGTGTACGTGAAAGATAATGGATTTGCAAAATGTGCACTTTTGGAGGTAAAATAGGATGGAAATACCCCAACTGCAGTAATTAAACTTTTTTGCAGTCTTGTATTTACTTTTTGAATTGACTTTGAATTGGATACTTTTCGAATTGGATTGGCTATATTAAAAAATTTACATTTTCCTGTAATGTTACTGCACTTCAACGAAAATAGCCTCTGTGTAATGGCAATCTATGGTGGAGGGTTTATAAAGTTCGGCCCGGCCGAATTTAATGCCGTTTTTACTTGTTTTATCTACAGTGTGAGTTTGGAAGTGGTGAAGTAATTGTTTTTATTTATTACGATTTTTTTTTAAAATATTTTTGATTTTTTGCTACAGCTGTAAACTTTACAGTAACTTTAAAATGTATTCGACCATGCAGTTTTCCCGGGCCATTTCAAGGTCTATTAGTAATTATTCACTTTTCTATACCAACCAACCATTTTCCTAACTATTTTCGAAAAATATTATCAAAAAATATTATCAAAGCCAAATCATTGAACTTTCTTTTTAACAAATAATTCTTTTAAAATCCGTTGTTTTTAGTGTTACTAAGCATATGTGTACTCAAAAGGTTAAATTGTTTTTAAAGAGTACTATTCACTTTGGAAACATTTGTTTAAATAATTTCATTAATTTCCTAGAATTCCTAAATTCCTTTCCAACACTGCCGCCCTCTATCACCATTAATCATAATAACTATATTTCTAAGCACACTGTACATATCGGTCCAGATTTTACAAATTTATTTTTCCTCATTGTATACTTCATTCACAAAAAATGCAACCCTTGGACGTATCCCGTTATTTTAATTTGCTATTTTCTTTGAAATGTGTGAAAAATTTACTCTTGTTTGAATGGCGCCTCTCACATGATAATAGGTTTTAGTATGAAAGTCTGTTATTGAAGTACATAAAAACTTTAGTTAAGCTATTTTAGCCAAAATCTATAATTATTAAGCAAGTTAGGCTAAGCCAAGTCTTTGCGTGTTGAGAAAGAGCGAAAATTGAAATTTATAAGATCAGAAGATTATCTATTCATCAAATAGCCCACAAAACCTAATACCAGCCTTAATGTTATATCCAAATTTTTAGGTGACACCGAAATCATTGAGATAAGATGAAAAGTCGAACAACAAGTGCTGTTACAGCTACCGATTTGGGAGCAATTTTGAAATATGCTTCAAATTCACACGACTCTGCTACCAAAATGGAAGCAAAAACGGGAGAAAATGCAAGCGTATCAACAGTAAAAAGGTTTATATTCAATGCTACAAACTTAAAATACTTGGAATTAAAAAGAAACATCCATTTGATAATCCCAGTAAGAAACATCGCCTTCGGTTTTGCCGTGCAAAGGTAGGTTGAAAATCGCAAAATTCAATCAAAGAGGAATATTAAATTATTTTTAAGATTTAATTGCACAGCATTTTTGGAACAGAGTAGTGACCCTATAGTTTAATTTTAGATGTAAGTGAAGTGAGATCTCAGTCACAGAATCGCGAATATAACAGATAAAGGTCTATACAACCTTCCAAACCCTTCCAAAAAATGGAGTGAAATTGACGTCTATATAAGTAATAATGCAGATATAGTTTCACCAAAAATCAAGTGAAGTGAGACTCAGAACAGCTCCATATAATAATTAGATATTGCTAAGGAAAATAGTGCATTGAGGCGCAGCGTCAAGTTATTATGCAATTGAACGACAGTGGAAGTACCGCTGGGGATATTGCAAACATTATAAATTGATCCAGACAGATTTTGTGCAATATACTAAGCCATATTGGCACTTATGGGAACTTCAAAAATTTTGCAAAATGTCTTACGCCGAGAAAAACAAGCAATAAATCTGATTTTTATACCCTACACCACTTCGTGGTCTAGGGTATTATAAGTTAGTTTCGCGCCAAATGTTTGTAACACCAAGAAATAATCGAGCTAGACCCACCTTTAAGTATACCGATCGGCTTAGAATCACCAGCTGAGTCGATTTAACGATGTCTGTCTGTCCGTCCGTCTGTCCGTCTGCTGTCCATCTAAGCTTGTTCGCACTCTACAGGTCGCAATTGTTGTCCGATTATCATGAAACTTGGCAGAAGTTATTTTTTCTGGCCAAGGACCATCGGTATTGAATTTGGAGGAAATCGGTTCAGATTTAGATATAGCCTCCATACAAATGTCGGTCCCAATTTGACATTTTCCGCTCTAGAAACCGCATATTGTACCCGATTTTCTTTAAATTTGTTACAACATCTTATAATTCAACTAGAAACACTTATGTCGAAATTGGGTAAGATCGGTTCAGATTTAGATATAGCCCCCATACAAATGTCGCTCCCTATTTCACTTTTTCCGCTTTAGAAACCATATATTGTACCCGATTTTCTTTAAAATTGGCACAACATCTTATAATCCAACTAGTAATACCTATGCAAACATTGGGTAAGATCGGTTCAGATTTAGATATAGCCCCCAAACAAATGTCGCTCCCGATTTGACATTTTCTGCTCTAGAAACGACATATTGTACCCGATTTTCTTTAAATTTGGCAGAACATCTTATAATACAACTAGAAACACCGATGCTGAAAGTCGGTAAGATCGGTTCAGATTTAGATATAGCCCCCACACAAATGTCGCTCCCGATTTGACATTTTCCGCTCTAGAAAAGACATATTGTACCCGATTTTCTTTACATTTTGCAGAACATCTTATAATGCAACTAGAAATACGTCTGCAAAAATTGGGTAAGATCGGTTCAGATTTAGATATAGCCCCCATACAAATGTCGCTCCCGAATTCACTTTTTCCGCTTTAGAAACCACATATTGTACCCGATTTTCTTTAAAATTGGCACAACATTTTATAATTGAACTATAAACACCTATGCTGAAAGTGGGTGTGATCGTTTCAGATTTAGATATAGCCCCAAGACAAATGTCGCTCCCGATTTGACTTTTTCCGCTCTAAAATGCGCATATTGTATCAATTACCATATTATTTACCATATTCGTTAAATTTGACTAAAGATAAATTTATAGCATATAAATTATATTCATATAATTTGTATGAACTACATAAAATTGCTCCCATGAAATACCTGGGTTTAGTAATCAAAGCGAGGTACATACGCAAGGAGTGGTGTAGGGTATTATATAGTCGGCCCCGCCCGACTTTAGCCTTTCCTAACTTGTTTAATTTATAGAACATGCGTAGCAAATCCATTTAAAAGCTCAACTGTGATTCAGGGAGATATTTTGTGCAAAAATTGGCATTAGCATTTCCTCAAGAACCATAAGAAGAAGAACCTATGACAAAAATGTACTTGGATGCATTGTTCAACATAAGCCAGACGTATCAAAATATGCCTTACAGTGTCAAATTTAATCTGCTCAGGACCATTTAGAAAAATCCAAGATTTTTGGGAAAATATCGCCTGGATTGGCGAATACGAATACAATGCGAATTGTGCCTTCCAAACATGCAGCACAACCCGAAGTACAAATATGAGGCGGTAAAGCTTATTGGCGAAAATCTGATGGTGTATACTGCGTTTTCTGGACACGGCGTTGGTCCGATACACAAAATCGATGCACTAATGGATCAGTATATTTACAAAAATCTACTTGTTGATACTATAATAACATATTCAGATAAAAACATGCCAGTTAAGTGGCGTTTTATGCACGACAACCGACCAAAAAAACACTTAACGCCAATGAAGAGCTGTTTGGAGCTGAACAGAATAGATATTTAAAAATGGTGCAGCACAGTCACCGGATTTCAATCCTATTGAGAATCTATGGAATGGATTTTAACAACATATTATAGCAATAAACCCCAAAAATTTGCCCGATTTCTTGAATGAAACTCAAAATTCCTGAGATGCTACTCCAATGGAGTGTTTTATGTATCTAGTGGAGAGTATGTCCAGAAGATGTACAGCTTTTACTCAAAATAGTGGTTATCCAACCAAATATTATGTTTATAATAAAATGTATTGGTTAGTTTAGTTTTTTCCGGTTTGATTAAAGTTTTTAATTTCTGCTAAATTACTGTCCAATCACTTTTCATATTATTTGTACTTTAGATTGCATAAAACTAAAATGCAGCATAAGAACCGAACATGTTTTCGTTCCTCACATGACGCTCACGTTAGTAAGATAAATTTTGATCACGATCACGCGTTATTCACGTGAGTCGCGCCCATGTCTATTCCAAAAAAATATTTTGTTATTCTCTATATGCTAGAAAGTTACTCGGGCTTTTCTAAAGACATTTTTCACAATTTTTGATTTTTGAGGGAGCCATAAAAGTACTGGAATATGTGGAAATACACTACAAATATAAATATCTTAATGAAGAAATGGAAAATGTTCTCATTTTCTGTGCTTTATTTGGAGATGCAGCTGCTACCCATAATGACTTTTAAAATATCGTTCATCCTTGAACCAAACTAAGATCGGCTCATAATACGGCTCATTTCCCTCTGACAGTTTCCAGAAACAAAAATGACAAAGCATCGATCGGCATTGCGAATATAGTTGTATACTGTAGAATATTGACCAAACTAAATAAATACAATCTTCAGGTAAATGACTGCCTGAAAAGGAAAACGAAACGAAAAAATGCAAAATAGTTCCTGTTTTCTACGAACTAAACGAAATTCCAATATATATAAATATATATATATATATATATATATATGTATATATATATATATATATATATATATATATATATATATATATATATATATATATATATATATATATAATAAAATAACCTTTATTATGATAAAATTTTTAAATTAAAATTTTAGAATTTATGAATCCACATCCACAGCTAAATTTAGCCGCGATATCGGCAAAAGCTTTACGAATATGCTTAAAAGGTATGTTCTTGGCAAAATTCAATCAATAAAGTCGAGATTTGGGCACATGAAATTTGGGAGTTTTTGCCTGTGCAGTGTGGGGTAGTGTATAAAAATCCCGTACCACCGTATGACATATAGTTATCCCAGTAAGTTGTATCAAACCAAATACAACATCCTTTCTTTCCATGCCGGTCAGAAGGTGGTTGGTGCCAAATGTTTTGCTGTTGTTTTCGGCTGGCTTTATATGTAAGGTTTTGTTTCACATCTATGACCATTGACTTATTTCTATGTCGGCATATACGAGTTTGTGTGTATGTATGTACATCTGCTGGGTTTACTGGTAGTGGTCGTTGGTCGTTCGTTCGGTCGTCAGTTTATCCCTAGGGTGTCGTAACTTTTCAAATATGAATTGGAAATTGTTTCTTATACAATACGTATGTGTGTGTAATAGTATTCGAATATTTCACTTGTATCCGATACATCTGTATGTGTCGTGATGGTGTGATGCGATGGAGTGTGTTGGGTTATGTGGTCAGTTTTTATGATTATAAATTCTTTTCGGTTTTTATTGTTTTTTTCCGAGAGTTATTTCCAAGTTATGGATACTTTAAATTAAAAATTGAAAATTGCTCGTCCTTCCTGCGAAACTAGCAAACATTTTTTATTATTTATTGCCAGCATCATGGAAAATATATGAATTCAATTTTGGGGATTATGTTTAAATGTTTACGATACATGTGAGCATATTTAAAATTGGTTTAATACGTAATTCCAGGGTAGTTGTGTTGTTTTCTTTTTAGAAAATTTGAAGTATTAATTTTCAGGTTGTAAATTTTAAATCAATGACAAAGCTGAAATGCACAGGCATCACTATGGGAACATATAGTTATGATTCTCACAATTTGCTAGACGAATCTGGCACTATGCCTAAATTAACATTTTGCATATTTAACATAATGCTGTCATATTGACTTTAAACCAGATTTAGAATAACTATTATAACTTTAGTATCACGTTGCAACAGAAAAACAATTTAATTCTTTTCAAGCATAAATATTATCCACGTTTTCCTTTGATTGATCACAAATTAATTGTGCTTCTGCCCCCGAATACATCCTTGGAACTTTTTTTGTGAAAATAGTTTTTGCTTTGTTTCGATAAACATTGGCTTTTATTAATGTCAAATCAATGTTTCCCCCCGCCAACCATCCCGCACCACACTTGACCAGTACAATGACAGTCGGCCAATCCTTAGCAGCCCATCCTTGATTTCATTTCATTGATGTTTGCGGGTGGAGGGGAGAGTCTACGGCATGGCATGTTTGGTCATTTCATTATTTGAAGATAATGTCATGTACTTTGACATTTGCCGTGCGTGACATCAGGCCAGGCCAGTGTCAATCATGTTTTTTATTACTTCTTCCCTATGCTTGTCTTGATATGCTATTGTTGCTGTTGCTTGAACTTCAACTGCTGGTAGCGGAGGAGTGATGAAAAATGACCATGAACTTTAACATCAGGAAACGCTTCCACTGATAAGGGATGGTGGCGGGATGTGATGTAATGAAATAATTGTACACATGTCCACTTGATGTGCAGTTTTTTTAGTTTATTGATAATTTGTTAGCCAACTGGGGTTGGTAGGGGAGACCTGCTGTCCATAAAAAAACGTTGAAATTGTTCTGTAACAAGTGGATGATTAATTGTTATTGTATTGTCCTACAAAAAGTATTATCGTCTAATCTGAAGTTATGTTAGTTGATGATAGTGAGTTAGTATGATTCTAGTGACAAGAAGAGTGACGGAAAAGGTCCGAGGAGCAATTTGCAGATATCATTGCATTATTATTCTCGGCTATATTGTATGTATGACTGGAGTTTTAGAATTGAATACAAAAGACATTAGCAACATCAATTGGGCTAATAGTTGAACACTTTAAGACAAATGTCATGTGAATCAAATGAGAATAATATTATCCTGTCTTTTTATGTATCTTTTGTATTAAATTCTGATATAAAATTAGTTTTTGGGGTATTAAGAACAATTTTCACAGTATTAGTTAGAGTGGAAAAGACATTTTTTGGTGAAGACGAAGGTGTCAGTCTCTTCAACACCCGGTTATAAGGTTTTATATACCGAACGATCCGTATTTTCCCTTAAACTCTTCTTCGCTGTACAGGGATGTGTGGCTAATTGTGGGAGCAGTAAATGTAGTTAAATTGGCTGTAAGTTTTGAAAACGCTTCCAAATAATGCAAGTCTTCGAACGATGAATATTAGCCCTTAAGATAATTGTTGGATTTTTAAATACTTTTGCTGGTATTGCTCATATTGTAATGAGCGATTTTGGTGCTATTTGACATGCAAATCGTTAAAGGGTTAATATTAGTTTAGACATTCTGATATTTTGGAAAATTTCACAATCATAGTTAATAGGGAATAAAAACCACACTGAAAAAGTTACGCCAAAACTTTTATGTAGGTACAGCAAAAAAAAACTAACACCGGTGCCCAATAATGACATTCGAAATCGAGAAAGTTACGATTGAAATGCGTTCTTATTTAGTGCAAATGGATCATAAATTTCGAGAAAAAATACAATGTCCAACAAATTAACACTTTTTGATTGAAACAGAACAGCGACCTTATACTTCAGAAAGGGCATATTGAGTAGACCTTATTTGCAGAATAAACTGCTGGTAGAGTTTCTTTTTAGTTTCAGTTTTCAGAGTGAAATAGGATAAATTGGCTGTAAAGTGAAAAATTGTTACCAAAATATAAAAAAGGCTCAACTAACATTTTTTTGCAAATCGATATTTTTGTTTATTATGAACGAAGTTGTTGTGTTTTGTTAAAATAACCAAAAATCTCGATTTGCAAAAAAATGTTAGTTGAGATTTATTATATAGAATAGCTAAATAATTATACCCTACACCACTTCGTGGTCTAGGGTATTATAAGTTAGTTTCGCGCCAAATATTTGTAACACCAAGAAATAATAGAGCTAGACCCACCTCTAAGTATACCGATCGGCTTAGAATCACCAGCTGAGTCGATTTACCGATGTCTGTCTGTCCGTCTGCTGTCCATCTAAGCTTGTTCGAACTCTACAGGTCGCAATCGCTGTCCGATTATCATGAAACTTGGCAGAAGTTATTTTTTCTGGCCAAGGACCATCGGTATTGAATTTGGAGGAAATCGGTTAAGAATTAGATATAGCCCCCATACAAATGTCGCTCCCGATTTGATATTTTCCACTTTAGAAACCACATATTGTACCCGATTTTCTTTAAATTTGGCAGAACATCTTATAATTCAACTAGAAACACATATGCAAAAATTCGGTATGATCGGTTCAGATTTAGATATAGCCCCCATATTCAGATTTAGATATAGCCCACATACAAATGTCGCTCCGATTTGACTTTTTCCGCTCTAAAATCCACATATTGTACCCGTTTTTCTTTAAAATTGGCACAATATCTTATAATCCAACCTATGCTGAAAGTGGGTAAGATCGGTTCAGATTTAGATATCGCCCTCATACAAATGTTGCTCCCGAATGTTTAACCGAATTTGGCCAAACTTTACATATTATATTTCACCAATAAACATACATGGTGAAAGGGGGCACATCATTACAGGTTTCAATATACCCCCATACAAAAGTCCATCCCGATTTAACATTTTTTGTCAAACACATACATTTACAGGATGCAAAAATCCTTCCCGATTTCACTTTTTTACCGAATTGAATTGTAATGAGATAGAAGGTCCGTCCGTCTTTAGAATTTCCTTACTTGTTTGGAAAATGCCCATATGTCCATACTTTGGTATAACCCAAGTGGGGCCCCATTCTGATATATTAAAGCTCCAGAAACTACATCTTACATCGGATATTCATCAAATTTTGCAGATCATTATATGTTTCAACTACGAATACCTACCGTGAATGAGAAATATATAGGCGCATGTTTTGGACCAGGCCCAAAATGTTGTTTTAGGCCCCCTTTTGAAATGTCGGTCCGATTCATCGTATTACTACTGTATAATTTGTATTTGTCTATCGGATAATTGGATCAATTACCATATTATTAACCATATACATTAAATATGACAAAAGATTAATTTATAGTAACTGTATAATTTATATGAACTACATAAAATTGCTCCCATGAAATACCTGGGTTTAGTAATCAAAGCGAGGTACATACGCGGGGAGTGGTGTAGGGTATTATATAGTCGGCCCGCCCGACTCTAGCCTTTCCTTAGTTGTTTTTGGCATATGATTGCTGACTAAATAGTGAATATTCGTGACAGAATAGTTTCAGATTGAGTAAGTTGAAATAAATGCAATTAAAACCCCGAATTGTGGATTTTGGAACAATTACAGCCTTTTGGCTGACTACAAACAGTAGTGGCCACGAGTTTAGCACACTTCACAAGTGCTGTTTATAATAGCAAATAATTTGTTCTGATTATGAATTATGGTGTGATCAGTAAGCCCAATAATTGTTTTCGTATTCCTTTGTGTCTTTTTCTCATGTTTTTGCAAGTAATTCGTAATCTGGGCTGGGCACAAATTTAGCGCATTTGATAAAAGTTGTTATTTTCTGTATCCTTTTGCGTTTAAATTAATTAATTGGTATGTATGGTTAATTTTTACTCAAATGGAAGTCATTATTTAACATAATTTATAATTAGACATTGCTAAAGGAAAATGGTGCATTGAGGAGCTGCGTCAGGTTATTATGCAATTGAACGACAGTGGAAGTAACGCTGAGGATATTGTAAACATTCTAAATTGATCCAGACAGATTGTATGCAATATACTAATCCATATTGGCACTTATGGGAGCTTCAAAAATGTCGCACAATGTCCTACGCCGGGAAAAAACAACCAGTAAATCGGATTTTTTAATTTATAGAACCTGCGCAGCAGATTCCTTTGACCTTTCGGCCAAATTTGACATTAGCACTTTCTCAACAACCATAAGAAGAAGAACTAATGAAAAAAATTATTTGGATGTATTGTTCAACATAAGCCACACGTATCAAAAAATGTCTTACAGTGTCAAATTTCATTTGCACTGGAGCATTTAGAAAAATCCAAGATTTTTGGGAAAACACATCAGGGTTGGCCAATCGAACACATGTCGGATCTAATAGAAAACAATACGAATTGTGCCCTCCAAACATGCGGCACAACCCGAAGTACAAATATGAGACGTTAAAGCTTGTTGGCGAAAATCTGATGGTGTATACTTCTGGACACGGCGTTGGTCCGATACACAAAATCGATGCACTAATGGATCAGTATATATGATATGCCAATTAAGTGGCGGTTTATGCACGACAACCAACCAAAACACAATTAACACAGTGAAGAGCTGTTTGGAGATGAACAGAATAAATTTTAAAAAATGGTGCAGAACAGTCACCGGATCTCAATACTATTGAGAATCTATGGAATGGACTTTAACAACATATTATAGCAATAAAACCCAAAAATTTGTCCGATTTCTTGAATGAAACTCAAAATTCCTGATATGCTATTCCGATGGAGCGTTTTATTTCTCTAGTGGAGAGTATGTCCAGAAGGTGTACAGCTATTACTCAAAATAGTGGTTATCAAACCAAATAATAAGTTCATAATAAAATGTATTGGATAGTTCAGTTTTTTCCGGTTTGATTAAAGTTTTTTTTTTTTAATTTGTGCTAAATTACTGTCCAATCACTTTTCGTATTATTTGTACATTAGATTGCATAAAACTAAAATTCAACATAAGAACCGAACAAAAACAGCGTTAAATGGTCATCTTATCGTAAGTAATATTTTAGAAAAAATACGGGGCAAAAAAAAACTTAAAAAGAAGCTGAAATATTTGCTTTATAAAGTTACATGTGGTGAATGTGCTAAATTCGTGGCCACCACTGTATATGTTACAATCTACATTGGTGGTTGATACATATGCAGAAAATCAGCAGAATCCGATGAAAAAATTACTAACAAAGTGTCTCGAATATAAAAAATCATATCTTCCGCGAAAATGAAAATTTTGCAAAAAAATATCCAATTTTATTTTTTTATTTACCGCGCTCTAACGAAGCATTTTCTTGTCGCAAAAGCTCGATCTTCCAAAAAAATATGGATGTTTTTAACCCTAGTAATTATTATATAAGTTTGTGTGTATGTTTGCTTATTACAACTTTGGTGACCCGACTGAAATTTTTGTTTTGGAAATTTATACATAGAAAATATAAAGTGATTTCGATTATAATTTCTCTATATCGAATACCTTGATTACCAATCACCACAATATGACACTATGTTGGGATCCATTTTTTGGCATATGGTTCATATATTTTCTTAAAGGTAGGAGAATGTACTGGGAATTAGGCAGCAACACTGTTTCTCTGTTGCTACAGCTCGTTATATTTCACCTAGAAAGTTGAAGTGGGACCCTAATTTATTTTGATCGCTCTAGATCACAAATTTTAACAGGTTTTTGTCCAATTTGGTATAACACGTTGTATTTCATGTGGAAACATCTATTGTGAAATCGGGTCACATTAGGGATGTCAAAAACCGACCCTTTTCATGAAACCGGTTTCCAATTTGTTGGAAAATTCGCAATTTCAATTTCGGTTCTTAAATTTTTACAAAACCGGTGGAACCGGTCAAAACGATGAAACCGTTTAGTGGGAACCTGCATTAGTGGGAATTCTCTATTAGTGGGACATTTTTTGTGGTCCCTGCACATTTCACACAAATAACTCTTTAACCGGAAATTTTAACCTCTTTAAGAAGGATTGAGATTTTCGGAATTTACCTCTATAAATGGGATATTTTACTCGTTTACCTCTATGAGAGGGATTTCGCATTCATGGTGGACCTATATAAGTGGGATTTTTCAATTGTTTTAACTTCGTTAATGGGATTTCATACTAGGAGAGATAGTTGTTGTGTTTTATTTTTTTGACTATCGGGATTTGGCATACTTCGAGACGAAAGCTTGAATGATTGAATATCAGCAAAAAGTTGAAAATTGTTAAAGAATTCCAAAAAGAGAAAATTCAAATAGAACTTCAAAAAGGCATCGACGTTCGATGATGAACCATATCACGCATACCTCATATGTGACTTGATATGTGACGCTTCATTAAAGGACAAGGTAAATTGGAAAAATAAAAAAAATCGACTTCCCAGAAGTGAGAGATCGTTTGGCTTTACATATTGCTACATATCTGGACATCTCTCAAAACGTCACTAGCTTTAAGTTCAAATATGTTAGCATTTTAAAAACCCGACATGAAAACACCTTTTCCCAAGTTTGTCGACATTAGCATTTTTTCCAAAAACAGTGGCGGTGCCTAACAGCGGTTAACCGTTTTCGGATTTGACATCCCTAAGTCACATCGATCCATATTTTGATATAGACACCATGCAAATGTCCTTACCGATTGAACATTTTCTGCTTTTCCAGCCACATATTTTTATTCAAATATGGAATACTACATCATAGAAGGGTAATTCCATCAGAAAATTATCCAAAATGTATACCCTCAGGTTTTGATGAAATTCGGCACGTACTACTACTAGTGTAGTACGTGGTTAAGTTTTACAGTTTGTGATTTTAAGAGTTATTGCGAAGAGATGGCTTCTGTCCAAATTTGAATATAGCTTCCTCAGAAACTCAGTTTTATTTTATACTTCATTAAGAAACATTTGCAGAAACTGTGGACCTCGTCGGACCATGCTTTAATGGAGGTCACATAGACATGTCCCTCCAGATTTGACTTCTTAGCTCTATAGAAGCCACATATTGCAACTTTATATTTTATGAACTTACACCGTAGTTATCCTAATATCTAATGTGGAACTACAAATGTCCCATCCCAATTTTACCAGCAATGGTCGCAAAGTTCTCTGGTTCATAAAATATCGAGAGACATCAGAGATCATATGCCATCAGAAGTTCAATTTTCCTAGAATTTAGACCTTTTACCTAATGTGTGGGTTATCTTATCAATAATTACACCCACCTGACTATGGTGGGTATAATATAGTCGGCATCGCGCAACATTAGATTTTCTCGCTAGTTTTTTTTAGTCAGAGATACAAGGCGATACAAAATATATCATATAATAAAACATTTACTAACTATATATAATACAAAGTATATTCTGACGATTTATCCAATTGACAATATTTGATCGATGAAATGAAAGTACAACCTATCGAATTTTACACCGAATTGTAGTTGAAAGGGTAGAATAGAAAGGATTCTGCACAAACTGAATATTCATGCATTAAAATTCTTCTATTGATGGAGCTCAGAACTCAAGCAAATAATGAATTATTTTGTAACTTTCTTGTAAGAATATGTGTTTATTTATTAACTTTTTGTGAGCTTGTGTAGAAGTACTTTTTTCTTTGCAATCCCTTTATAAAAATAGTTAGAAACGTTTAGCCTTATGTTCAACATTACTTGGTTATGAGAGTTTTTGCTGGGAAGGAGTGAAAACTGGCCAATAAATTTATCCAAATATGTACTCTCCATATGGCTAATATGAAATTGAAAAGTGGATCGACAAAAGTATTTTGTCATAAGGTAACTAAGAAAAATAACTTTTTGGTGGTATGAGATACAAATATAATTTGTCTCTAATTTCCAAAAAAATCTGGTTTTACAGAAAATTGTCAAATCTTAAAAAAATAATTGATTTTAAACTAGGCATAAGTTCTCCAGGAAAGTCTATAGTGAAAATGGACCAGGTGGTTCAATTTATTGATATATGGACATTTCCATGTTCACATAAGTATCTGTATATATATATATATATGTATAATACCTAAAAGAAAATAACAACAATTGAACTGCATTGTCCAATGAAAGCAAATTAAAATTTTGCACTAAACCGATCTTTATTATCCATTCTTTTCAAAATTTATATTCTATTCAAATATTTTATCATAAGAGAGCTCTTGCATCGTTGAAGAACAATTTTAAGAAAAACATAAAAAGTGAATATAGTGATCATTGTAACTACGCTACGCTTTGGACTCTTTAATTAAATTATATTTTCGGTTATAATATACAAGTCAGAAATAATATTTTCTTAAACTTTTTTAATAAGGATCATATACCAAAATTCTTTAGGTATTTATCCACACACTTTTTCCCATCCTGAAGCTGAAAATCTTTATCAAATCACTTAAGAAAATGATAATCGTTACAAAGAACAAACACGCATCCAATAAACTCTATAAATATCCACAAAAATAAATAAAAAAGCCACCGACTCCTTAAAGAGTAGATTATCACAACCTTTTGGCGTTTATTTGTAAAGAAAGTACTTTCAGAAAGGTAATTTACCAAATAATAGGGTCAAAGGTAAGGAAAACGACAAAAAGCACATACGACCGTTCACACACAACCATACATATGTTTGTATATATCTACATGGAGGTCTTAACAAACATTCAACAATAAAAGACTCTAATATTAAGTGGTACAAGAACCCTCTTAAAAGTTCAATACACCCACCCACAGGACATAAGACATGAACATAAATACTTCGCCCCCTCCGTATGTGTACGTGCGGGAGTATGAGTGCAAGTATACCTTTTGGCAAATTGTACGTGAAATGTTTATACAATACACTTAACAGAAGGATTAACGCTGATATCCTTCCTGTACACCACGACAACGAATGGAGCAGACGGAGCTGATCCACCCTCACCCTTCGAGCAATTCAATCACATTTTCACGTTCACATGTTCCTTTGCGAGAGTACAGGCGTTGCTTTAGAACAAACACTCGCAGACATATCTCGATACGGAGACGTACGCACACACATGTACGGCCAGTTGGTATGTGAGTGTTTTATGAAGTTTCCTTGCGATAATGTGCGGTTGCAAAAGTTTTCAGATCCAATTCGAGCTCGCCGATGCTCTTTTTCAATTTGCCAATATTTTTTTGTGATACCGGCAATAAAAGCACGAGCTGATAAGATAACGAGGGGAGTTAGGGTGAACTTTGATATGAACAATTGCCTGTGTAACTGAAGGTGCTGTTGAAGCTGTGCATTGTTCACAAATTGGATATAATCAAAGAAATATAGCGAAATGTTTTCTTAAATAGTTTTCGTCGCAATCAAAAGAGTTGGGTAAGCTGAATTCCAGAATTTTAGACCATAGGAAAAAGGGGTCTACCCCCACTTTAAGTAAAATATAACGTAGCAGGGAAAGGACTCTTCGAAGACACATTTCAAACGTAAGTACCACCTGGATCCTACTTCCAGAAAAGATTTTTACTTTAGAAGAAGTAAGGCTGCTGCTGCTGGCAATCTCGTTATTTTATACATTCTGAATTTATAAATTCTCAAAAGGAATCAGTAGACATTTTAACAGTATAACACAATCTATGACACATATTCAAAGAAAACTTTCAAAGGCACGAAACTTTAATACTGGCTGCTAAAAAGCTGAAAGTAGGAAGACATAATAGGCTAACAATCATTCTATAGTTGGACGAGCAGAGTTTCATTAGAATGCATTGATTTCTTATATGTAATTTGGTTGCCTCCCACAGAATTATTTAAACTTTTGGTGGTATTTAGTAAATATATTTGAACTTATATAAAATTTTCTTATTAATGAAAAATAATAAATGTCTTAATATGATGTTATTTATTTTATATGTGCAACGACTTGTTCTATAAATTCTTGTTCCTAAAATGTGACAACGAAAAGTTAGAAAATCCTGCTGTTCGGCACTGTTTCACTGTTTATGTTGGAATGGAATGTGATTGTAATTTTTTAGGAATATGCTTGTGAAGGATAGAAACTAGTCTTTAAGATAGCGTTAATCATTTCCTAAACACGTATATTCTGAACTCGCGCAATATCTCAAGCATTACTAAAATCAAGATTTTCAAAACATTGGTTATAATATTTGAGGTCGCATTCCTTTATAGAACAGGATTCTAGATAGCATACTTAAGTCATTCGAAATTGAGTCCAAGATTTCCCGGTTGACAGTTGAATTGAAGATTTTTAAACTCTTTTTTAGCGTATATCGTGCTATCAAATTTCAATTTTTCGCCATTTATTCAATTTTTGTGAAATGGGCTAAATGTCGAGATTTTGAATCAATTTGGGTATACTGATTTGTTGAATGAATGCGTTCAGCGAAAAGTCTAATTCGATTTTAAGGGATATATTCACATAAAACTTAGGACATTGTCGTCATCAATTTTATTTGCGGTTGCGTTTAACTTTCAATTTCTTACTTTGGCAGAAGAATCGACGATATAAAATGTGCAAATCTTCTCAAAGAAGAATTTACTTAACATATGAAACCAGAAAGAAATAATCTAAAAATAGGGATAAAATAAAAATTGTTCATATGAAAGCTTTCAAGAGAGCTCTAATATGAATATAAATATAATGTATGGAATATAAATAATGTCCATTTGTTAGAACTAATGACTGGACTATTACAGTTTATAATATTATCCCCTGTTTCTATAAAATACTTTCGTCTCTAGACGAATGAATTTTCTAAGTTAAAGACGTTATAACATTTTTTAATTTTGAATGTAGTGTAGGTGTCAGACACTTGTGCTTGTGATTTAAATGTCCAATTTTATGACGTCTTCAAGTCTGACAATTATTCTGGAGTAAAATGAAAAATATTTTGACAAAAATATTAGTTTTTAATTTGTAATATGCCAGTATTTAAAAAAACACACCAATTACTAAATGTTGATTTTTTAAACCAAAATGAAAATACCTAAAATAAATTATTTTTCCCGGGAGTTTATTTTCATTTCCCCATTTCCCGGGGAAATGTATATTTCTATGACTTTTAAAAGAAAACGAGGCGAAAGGGGATGGTGGAAAGGGGTTAGCTGGAGTAATGAAATTCTGTGTATATTTAGGTCGGTCTGCGTAGATACGAGAAATATAGAGGAATCATGAAATTTATTTTGCATGCCCTCTGACTCTGTTGTATTTTCAAATGTTTCAAAGTTTTTCCCTCACAACATGTTGAAGTATAAACTAAATTTGAACAAAATATCTAGCGTTAAATCACTGATGTTTGATATTGTGTCCCATTCTACTCTGTTTAATCTGTCTTTTAATGCAAGTTTGCATGAGTAGATTATAACGAGTAAGTTATTCGGTATTATCGGCGTTCTCCCCCTCTCCACCTTTCTTCATTGTTGGTTTTTTATATCTAAGTGGCTTTATGACGACCTCCTTCTTTGATCAAGTAACTTCTTCATCTTGTCTTCTTACAATGTAATATTTCCTTCTAATAAAGCTTAAAAATATTATAAGAAAAAAAAATATAACACTACGTGTTTTTATTTTTTATTTCATAAAACTTCGCTCTCGCCGAAATAAAACGAATGAAAATACCGCCAATATTATGTAATATTTAGGGCATGAAGCTCATTTTTGAAGGTTGCTGCCTTACATTCACTTCTGAATAAGCTTTTGGTAGCCTCAGCCGATAAGTAGGTGTACTCTTTAAAATTATTTAATATTTTTTCAATTATAATCATCACAATTTTTGAAAACACTGAACATCGATATTTGTTTGTTTTCTTATATATTACTGCACTTTTACAGTCGACAGCCTCTAATCTTGCGGCAATACTTCATTGCATGCATTTTAACAGAAAATAAATCTGCAAATTACACAAAAATAATCATCCTCATACAAGAAAACAGTAGTCTAAATAGTGACTTTAAACGACTATAAATAAAGAAAACATGTTTATAATAGTATAATTTATATTTATGTCTATTTTCAAATTTCTTAAAAATATTATTAAAGGGATCCTAAAATGAAATAATTTTTAAATTTTAGTAAACATTAAATTTCGGCACAGTAAACAACGACGGACTTTTTTACATTTGATATATCACTAAATATGCATATTCATAAAATCAGGATGAGGTAAAAACACTATTTAATTCAATCATTACACTCGCAAATAATTGGTTTCTGACAATCTCATTATGATTTTTTTAATTAACCAATGCAGCTTAACCCTAACAACATGAAAAGTAATGTTTTTCTTCTCATGTTTGGGATAAGCCAGAAAAACACTAATGTTTTTTCTTTTCTGGTAAAAAGTGCGACGTTTTCTATTCCCTTACGGCTAACAGAACTAATTTCTATTATTTTTTGTAAAAGGTATTTTTTTTTACCATAAACAGCAAAAAAGCTTAAAGTTAATTTAAAAATTCGTATATACGAATACGCTAAATAAGCTGCACTGTATAGCTGGGAAATTCGTAATTTGTTTGCAATTAAAACTGACATTTCTAGTTGGCTGATTCGAGTTGAATAAAATCTCACACAGACTCAGCTGATATTTTTATACATATTATATTATATATAATACATATTATATATAAACATATTATATTATATCTATTATATCTTTCTGCAATTGTTTGTAACACCCAAAAGCGAGATATACCCATTGTTAATTATACCGAAAGACTAAGAATCACTTTTTGATTCGATTTAGCAATGTCTGTCTGTCTGTCCATCTATTTTTCTAATCAAAGTACAGGTGGCAATTGTAGCCAGAACCAAATTAAACTTTGCACACTGAAGTTTTTCGGGATAGGGACGAACACTAATGAATTTGAAGAAAATCGGTTCAAATTTAAATATAGCCCCCATACGAATTTCACTCCCGATTTGACTCTTTTCACTCTGGATACCTCATATTTTAACAGATTTTCTTCAAAATTGGCAAAACATCTTATATTTAAACTAGAAACACCTGTGGTGAAAATGTTTTAGATCGGTTCAGAATTATATATAGCTCCCATACAAACTTCGCTCTCAGTTTAAGTTAAGTCCGCTCTAGAAACCACATATTTTATCAGAGTTTCTTCAATTTGGCAAAACATCTTATATTTCAACTAGAAGCACCTGTGGTGAAAATGGTTCAGATTTAGATATAGCTCCCACATATAAATTCCGCTCCCAATTTGACTTTTCAGCTCTAGAAACTACATATTTTAACAGATCTTCTTCAAATCTTGCAAAATATCTGATATTTCAACTAGAAACACCCATGTTTAAAATGGGTCAGATTGGTGCAGATTTTAGCTCCCATACTAACTTCGCTCCCGGCTAGACTTTTTCCACGTATACTTGAACTAGAAGAACTTATTGTGTACGTGGGTCACTTCATTCCATGTTTGGATGGAGCCTCGATACAAATATTCTTCTCGATTTGACAAATTGGGTCAGGTCATATTAGCCTAGGAAGCAAACAAAAACCTCCCGTTTTCACATTTTTACCAAATTGATCGGATAGATAGTGGAGTATATCATACAGTCGGTCCCGCCCGACTTTAGTCTTTCCTTACTTGTTTTATTAAATACTTCTGGGTCTAATTGAGTTGGACTGTGAGAGTGCAAATTTGGAGTTTTGTTAGTAACATCAAATCATATAAAAAACTGTAAAACCAACCTTTTAGATATTTGATATTTTTACAGGAGGTAAACTTTAGCAGCTCAATATTTACTGTCGAACTGTAATTAAAAGTTTTATATTTAAAATTTTATTTTAACCGAATCTTTATTTAATACATTGAATTATGAGAAATGCGAAGTTTCTCTACTAAATTATTATTATGTTCAATACAAATATTCGATAGACGTGTTTCGCCCAACAAATGGCGAAATTAACACACAATTTCTCAATACATTTCAAACTGCAATTAAAGCGAAAAGACATACACATACCAAACGAAACGAAAAACATTTGAAAAGCAAAATCCGAAAGAAATACTAATTCAGATTCCACATTAAAATTCTCAAAATGTATCGACGAAGAAGAGAAGAACACTGGAGCGGATGTAAAGGACGGTGGAATGGAATGTGGAATTGAAGAGCTACATCGACAGCAAACATATGTGGTCGCAATGCTTAATTAATCCTTAGACAACATGTATCCAAGGCAAATAATTTCATATTAAAGACACAATCCCAGCTGTTGAAAGTTCATTTGCTGTGTGTATTGCCATTTTATACAATCGGTGAAAGGGTGTGGAATTTCGAGAGAAAATCATTAACAGAGCGTCGCTTTGTGGACCCTGTTTAGTTTTTGGGATAATATATTTTATTGCAGTGCATTGAGAGAAGTTTAGAACAAGTTGGACGACTTCTAGGACATCAGAACATGTTAGTCAACTACCTCGGTTACCTTAAAACTTCTTCAGGTTCGTCTGCTTCACTGGCATCATTTTCGAAGAAGTATGGTACGATAACTCTGCCAGCCACAAACCATAAAAGTAATCATACCAAACTGGCATTTTTGCTTGAGCTCAACATCTTTAATTACAAGTTTTTGTTTACCACAAATGTTGGAGTAAAGTGTTTAGGACACGCAAACTAAGTTAGAGTTTTCTTTTGCTTTGCAAGTGTGGAAGTCCTCTTGTCTCATAAAAAGGACATTCAGGCTTAACATTTAATCGATATTTAAGAAAAACACATCATTATCGAAGGATTGTTATCTTAAGTATACAAAACGAACACATACAAAGAAAATACTACATATGACCCACACGTACACAATGCACGTATGTGTATGTAGTTAAGTAAGCATGTGTGTGTATCGAAGAAGGTGTTTAAGCACTGATAAACATTTCATGTCACATGTTTTCTGTTTATACTTAAGCTTCCTTTCATGTTCTTAATTGCTTTTTTTCTATTTCTTCTTCGGCCATTGCCGGCCATGTCAGTCTGATGAATGTCCTTTTCGTTGTTGTTGTTGTTGTCGCATGTGGGTCTGTGCTGTACTGTGCTTTCGATATCTGTAGTGTATGTGTGGGGGACGTTTGGAAAAAATCATGTTTGACGCAAATATCGTTTCATTTCGATTTTAGGGGGGTTTTGTTGTCGTGTCATCGGTAATGAGCCGCCAGAAGTCCATTAGTTTGTATTCTCAGCTCATTTGCTGCTGCTTCTTCATTTCGCAATTAAGTGCTATTTTTATTATGTGTCACATATTTATTGTTTCATTAGTCGCAAGAACTTCAAGTGTCGAATGAATGCATAAGGACATTTCATCAAATCGTTGCTTAATTGAAATTTAGCTACAGTATTCGAGTAAATTGTAAACGTGTTTTGGTTTCGTAAAACGTACTGCAATGCTGACATTTGACTAAATTTGGCCTATGTATGTAATTGCGTCCGATAGTAAGAGACGTAGGATTTGTTTGTGTCACTATGTGACATTCTATCTTACGGAATAGTGAACAATGATGAAAGTTCTGACGCTGAGGAAAAATTATGAATTAGATTGTTTTAAATAAACCAAAAATGTATCTGGAAGAAATATTGCAAAACAAGTAAAAAGGGCGTTACGTTCGGCAGGGGCGAATCTTAAATACCCTCCACCTATAGTGCATTTCGCTTTATTATCGGCGGATAAGATGCTGATATTTTTATATTATTTGCGATATTTGTTACTATTATTTTAATAAATTGTTATCTTTCAATTAAACAATTTTAAAGTCCATGCTACTTATAGGGCAAGGTTACTAATTGTTTTATAGCGTGATATTCCTCGATTATATATATCACAATAATTTTTAAAGTGTATTCAATTAGTGAACATAAACAAGTAAGGAAAGACTAAAGTCGGGCAGGGCCGACTATATGATACACTCCACTTTCTATCCGAATACAATTCAATTTGGTAAAAAGTGAAAACGGAAGAATTTTTATATGTTTCCTAATCATATGCTAATATGACCTGGTCCAATTTATCAAATCGAAAATAATATTTGTATCGGGGCTATATCCAAGCATGGAATGTGACCCACTTACACAATATGTTCTTCTAGTTCACTTATGCTCACTTTGAAGAAATTCGTGGTTTCTGAGGCGGAAAAAGTCAATCCGGGAGCGAAATTTGTATGGGAGCTATATGTAAATCTGAACCTATCTGTCCTATTTTCACCAGAATTGTTCCTAGTTTGTCAAATTTGAAGACAATATATGTGGATAAAATATGTGGTTCCCAGAGCGGTAAAGTTAAATCGGGAGTAAAATTCATGTGGGAGCTATATATAAATCTGAACCGATCTGATCTATTTTCAGTGTTCCTAGTTTAAAAATAAGATGTTTTGCCAAATTTGAAGACAATCTTAAAAAATATGTGATTTCTAGAGCGGAAAAAGTCAAATTGGGAGAGAAATTTTAATGGGAGCTGTATATAAATCTGAACCGATTTGACACATTTGCACCATGGCTGTTTATAGTACAAATATAAGATATTTCGCCTAATTTTAAGAGAATCTCTTAAAATATGTGATTTCTAGAGCAGAAAAAGTCAAATCGGGAGCGAAATTTTAATGAGAGCTATATATAAATCTGAACCGATCTGACTTATTTTCACAATAGGTGTTCCTAATTTAAATATAAGATGTTTTGCCCAATTTGAAAACAATCTGATAAAATATTTGGTTTCTAGGGCGGAAAAGTCGAATTGAGAGCGAAATTTGTATGTGAGCTATATATCACATTTTTACCACAAGTGTTCCTAGTTGAAATATAACATGTTTTGCAAATTTTGAAGAAAATCTGTTGGATTATGTGGTATCTAGAGTGAAAAGAGTCAAATCGGGAGTGAAATTCGTATGGGAGCTATATCTAAATCTGAACCGATTTTCTTCAAATTAAATAGCGTCCGTCCTTGTCCCAAAAATCTTTGTTGTGCAAATCGATTCAACAAGTGATTCTAAGTCGATCGGTATAATTAATAATGGATATATCCCTTCCGTTTGGGTGTTACAAACAAATGCACAGAGACATAATACTCTCATGCATTGTATAAAAAGCAAGGAATGCTTAAATAGAATAACTATTAGGAGTATTGACGGTATTTTCATGCGTAGTTATGGGAAACAATTTCCCCTCTTGACCTACTTCGTCCATTTGCAATTACAACCTTCCACACAGTCAGATGAGCATAATTTTTTTTATTTTTCGCGTCTATCCAGTACGAAGTATACGCCGAGTTACCAAAATGGCAAAAGTCGGTCGGTACCGATTATATGATACCCTATACTTTCTACTCCAAAACAATTGAATTCGGTGAAAATCGTGAAAGACTTTTGTGTGGAAACTATATATAAATCTGAACCGATCTCATCCACTTTTACCACAGATGTTTCTAGTGTAAATATAAGATGTCCTGCTGAATTTGAAGAAAATCGGTTAAGGTATGTGGTTTCTACAGAGGGTTACCTCAAATCGGGAGCGAAATTTGTATGGGAGCTATATATAAATCTGAACCGATTTGACGCATTTTTACCACAGACGATTCTAGTTGAAATATGAGATCAAATATTCAGAGCGAAAGTCATTTGTATGCGAGATATATATAAATCTAAGCCGATTTGACCAATTTTCCACCATAAATGTTTCTAGTTAAAATATAAGGTGTTACGCCAAATTTTAAGAAAATCTGTTAAAATTCACTGTTTCTAGACCGGAAAATGTCAAATAGGGAGTGAAATTTGTATGGTGGCTATATCTGTTGTTTCTAACTTAGATATAAGGTGTTGTGCTAAATTGGATCAAAATCGCTTAAATCGCTTCCTTTTGGGTGTAACAAACAAATTCACAAAGACGTTATACCCTGTGGTGTAGGGTTGATTGGTCTCAGGTCGATATTTCAAGGCTTTCCAATCGGAATGATAAATCTCATCCCATCATAGCGTATAAAAATCCCAAGCAAATTATAGAACTTAATCGTTAGTTAACTAAAATTTTTTAGTCTATTAAAACATTGATTAAATTTTATTCGATTAAATGATTAATTTATTCGAATACTGTACAAATCTTAATGTTCAAATATCCGAATAAATTGACCACAATAATCCATTAATAGATTTTGTAAGTTTTGCATAAAATATACTGAAATGAACATATGATTTATATTACCCACTGATTTAGAATAATCAGACTTTAACGAAAAAGTATACTGAAGCCATATATATGTTTCAAAGGATATTGTTTTAATCAAAATTTCTAAAAATTTCACGTTTATGACATTTAGCTTGTAAAAATATGAATTTATTAGCATCTTAAAAATGGAAAACGTCCAAAGCTGAAGAGGCAAAAAACGTGTATTAAATTGTAAAATTTCGGTGATATGCCTGTGTTTGTGACAGAATTGGCCAAAAATACACCATGTGATATAAATTAACAAGTACGAAAAAGCCAGTCGGCTAAGCAGACTTACACATACCCTCAGTCTCAGAGAACATGTGTATGAAAAGACTTAAATTTTACTTAGCGCCAGAGTATATTTTTGGGAGGTACTAGAAGTTTGTGGCAATTGGACCCAGGCTCCACATTCGTAAATAATTGTAAATAAATATATGAAGTCACAATGCCTTTCAGGCATCGTAAAGGAATTGTAAAGCATTTAATTTTACCTAGGATAGAGACAAAAACATCATCAAATACCAAAATAGTGCTGATTCCGAAGATCCGTGTAGAACTGCATTAGTTTAATTTGACGTAGGAATATGGATCATTTGTGTGGGAAGTATCCGAAGGGAAATTAAATTGACTTGAAATGGACATCAGTTCCATATACATATCTTTTGGTTGCGCATATATTAGGATAGTCTTTAAAATGATAAAATTTTTGACTAATGAAATATAATTATATTTTTATGCTTTTAAATATGTGGTCACAAGGATTCATGTAGTGAATAATGAGATTATATTAACTACATATAGTTAATATCCAACACATTGTCGCCAAAAATGAAAAAAAAAATCCGATAAAAACAACTTTAACATTCCGACATTGATCAAACCTAATCTCACACACAACAGAATTATGACAGTCATATATCATGCGAGGATATCACACCCTCGAATTTTAACAATGATTTCTGCGTTCACTACATTACTGCTGTTGAATAACTTCACGTTCGTCCGTTCATTTGTTCAATGGATGGATGCCCTTTGTGGCAGTATCCAAAATTAAGTTCTTGTTATTCTGCATTTGGGGGTTGGGCGGATGAAATGAGGACATAAATAATTAACAAACATAACCCAAAAATGAATGATAAATTCGCTCACCATCACCGCCTCTATGCAGGCACGCAGCAGTAGTCTCTTTTGGACATGATTCACGATAAGTTCGTTTAATATTTATGACAACTACATATTTACTGCGTACGACCGGCCGACCAGTACAGAATCAGATTGTTCTAATGGGAGGGAGACTTATGGCACTTGTGTTACACATGTCATTACACATATCAGCTGTGATTTACGGCATAAAACAAAAATAAGCAATTCTTCATTTCTTGCTCATGTTCCATGTTTGGTCTTTGCTTTTGATTAGAAGTGATAAGAATAAAAATATATACTATGTGTGTATATAAGAAACTGACCTATAAGGATTACTTGTGGACAAAGAAGGAGGGACGGAGAGTGTGAACAATCCAGAGTTGCCACATTAGTAAACATCAAAAAAATCACGGTGCAATAAATTTCTTATTTAATAATTTGTCTATGAATAAGAATACTCTGGGTGAGGCTATCATTGATATGAACAAAAGGAAATCGGAATTCGAGAAAAGGAAATGAGTTAGTGCCTACAAAGATTCCCATTCACACATTGTGGATATAGAGAGGGAAACTTCTTGAATATTTCTTTAATTGCGAAAACTTCCTCCCGGAATACGCTACTGGAAGTCGCCAGAAGAGGAGGTTTACTATCCCAACTTATTCGATATAGGCTGATCTCATATCTGTAGAGTGAAAGTAGGCAGGGGCGTGGTCAACAATTTCAGATACTTCTGTAGAGGGGTGTAATTTCCTACATCACTGTAAGACATTTCAGATACTTCAGTAAAGGGGTGTAATTTCCTACATCACTGTAAGACATTTTTTGAAGATATTTCATATTTGTGTAATTTATAGAATAGTTTTGTACGACTTCTAAACGTATGGCAACCCCCACTACAACTGTCCAGTCTCAGAGCTAATATAGTGAAGATGAATTCTGTTCAAGTATGGAGACATTACAGTATTTACGCAAGTCATTGTGGCTGGTGTCCAGAAAATTACTTTTCATATTTTCACGTATCATAACAACACACAATGCGAACGACTATTTTTGGTAAATCTACCAGAGTCATCGAAACTCACTCCTCGTCGCATTTGTCCGAAATCGTAATAAATAATGACAACTTCGATAAAGATTTATGACTTTTTGTATTCCCGGCATATTTGCGTGTGTTCACTTTTGGTGGTAGGAGTGGAGCTGTTTGTACGCCTGGGAAATGATGCCACACTCGCAGAAAAGACATATGAGACTATTTGCCACCGAACGAAAGCAGAAGCAATGCAAACAAACAGTAGCAGGGCCAGAAAACATACATTAGGGATGCCAAAATTGAAAATTTAACGAAAATAACTCCTTCAGGTCTTCCTAGCTGCAATATATGATCTGTCAGTTATGACTAAAGTTTGATGTAGTATTTGATTTCTATAGCGGTAATCGAAAGGACATATTAGGTGGGGCTACGCCAAAACATAGATCGATGTGATTCTGTGTTACTTTTGGTATTTCCAGGTAGAATATATCGTCATCTGGCAAATTTGAATAACATTGGGCAATACAGCCAAAATCGGAGTGGCTGCATGGAAAAACATGCTCTCATATGATACATTTTAATATGCTAAATATAACATGTTTTGGCAAATTTGACTAGGTACCGATGTAATATGAAAACTATAGAGCGTTAATAGAGTAATATATGGATTTTGAAATGGTAATATTTTAAATCGGAAGAATATTTGTATGGGGATTTATCTTGATCTAATTTTCTTAATATTCAATGCCGACCGACATAATCAATAACGTTCTTGACCGGCAAGACTAATTAGAGCACACGTTTTGTTGGAATCAAAAAGTGATTCTCAGTATAATAAACAAAGAGCCTATTTTGGGAGTTTGAAACAAACGCAGAACGACATACTACCCTAGTGGAGGATATAAAAATATTATTACCAAATTTCACGCGACCGGGAACCTTCAAGAACCAAATGCAGAACGGTACCAAATTCCAGTTTGCTGGCCAAAATAATATCCTATTTTTTATAGATATATTACTTACACTGTCCAACAAATTAAGACTTTTTAATTGGACCAGAATAGCGACCATATAATTCTAAAAGGGCATATTTGCAGAATAAACTTATATCCCAGCTGGTCTTAGTTTCTTTTTATAGTGAGTCAAATGTTTTGGTTTTTGAAAAAAGTTAAGTTAATGTCTGAGAAAATTAGTGTCACTGGAATTTTATGAGTATCATTTTTTCAGAAGATCTTATCCCTCAAGCTCCTCTCTTTATGGGCTAATTTAAGGATTAAACGTTAGGCACAAAAATTTGGCGAAAATATTCAGTGGGGGTCTCCAAAGTAGCAAAATTATACACAAAAAACAAGTAAGTAAGCTTCATTCGGCTATACCGACTGCATATACACTCACTCTCAGAAGTTATACGGAATTAAATTTAACGTAGGACATGGGACCACATTTATAAAACAATTGTAAAAACATGATCAAATATAGAGTCATAGTGGATCCCAAGCACCAGTATAGAAGTCATGAAGGATTTAATATTATCTAGGATTGTGACAATTGTGTGGGACCTCCCAAGAAGGACGTGGCTAAAGCGTAAATTTTTTTAGGTTTAAAGTGATTATAAGATCATTTTTAAATATCAATATGCAAATGATTTTGATTACCCGTATGTATGTTATATCAGTTTTATTTTAACCAAAGCTTATGCCACTTTGTGTGGGAGGTACCATAAGGGGTGTGGCAATATCGCCCACATTCCATGAGAATGTAACAACTATAAAAGCATTACTAAATGTCAAATTTCATAGTATTCCAATCATCAGTGTAGCAGTTATAACATCTTTAATTTTACGTAGTTTTCAGTTATTTGTGTGGGAGGTACTGGAAGGGGCGTGGCAAAAGCCGTCATGTTTAGTACACTTAAGGTGATTATAAAAACATTATCAAATACCAAAATATAGCTGTTTCCGATTATCCGTGTGTAAGTAATATGGGTTTTAATTTAACATTGGAATATGGGCTATTTGTGTGGGAGGTACCAGAAGGGGCGTGGAATTTTCGCCCATATTCAAAAATAAACTATGTTTGGGAAAAATATTATGATGTGCAAAGTTTGAATCGATTCCTTAACTCCTTTCGAGAGTTATCGTTTACACCAGCCAGATGGACGGACGGACATGGCTCAAACACCTTAAAAAGTCTTGTAACGGATTTGGTCCAAATACACTTAGGGTATTAAGTCAATGCTTCAATGCGTTACAATTTTTTTCTGTCCCATATGATATATACCCTCCTACTCTGTAGAGTGAGGGTATAATTACTATGCTTAAAATTCGTCAATTTTTTTTTCGACAGAATGTGGGTATTTCGGCAGAGCATGGTAAACTAAAATACAAATTTCGCCATAGACAGTTGAAATGCAGTGCCAAATTTGAAGAAAATTGGTTAAAATGTGTGGTGTGTAGAGCTTAAGAAGTCAAATAGAGTGCGAAATTTGTATGGGAGCTATACCTAAATCTGAACCGATCTCACTCACTTTTACCATAGATATTTATATTTGATATATGTAATGTTGTGCCAAATTTGAGGAAAATCGTGTAAAATCTGTGGTTTCCAGAGCGGAAAAAGTCAAATTGGGGGCGACATTTGTATGGTAGCTATATCTAAATCAGATCCGATTTACTTCAAATTAAATAGAGTCATCGGCGTAGCAATAGATTTCTGCTGGGGAGCGCATTAGCCTTCCAAATCTTTTATTAAAAAATATTTGTTATATTTTACGATATTTTTCGCAAGTAAACTCAAAAATTAAAAAAATAATTCATATCGAAATCTTGTTATTGGCACTATGCAGACAAGTACAAAATATCACCATGCCATTTATAACTAAATTTGCATTTCACAAATGTGGATGCAAAATTCTCTTGAGCCATGACAATATCCAAATTCAAATTAAATAAGAATAATTTTAAGCTTTCATAAGAAAAAAAAAACCAAAATGGAATAAATAAGAATTACATATTACTCTTAAAAAAATCGTGTTCGTGTGGAATTTGACATCAGTTACTTCTGTTTAACTCTAAAGCAGTTACCTGATCAGTAGCTTAAAATTATCATCAGCAGTTACAAACTATTTGATTAGTTTTCTATAATTAAGATGGCCAAATTTAAAAATCGATTTCAGTTCATGGTGGATCTTAACCAAGTTTTAAGTCGACGCATTGCCGAAAAACTTCTTTCATTAGAATAGTTTCCGCTGTTAGCGATTCCTAACGTTTCAGGCAGTGAATAAAAATGGATTGTGTGTTTTCTTTTATTTCCCCTTAGAAGTCCATAGACTGTCCAACTATTGGTATATTTTCTATCTAATTTTCCCAAAAAAAAAATCAAAATAGTTTATGCAAAGAATCGGCATCTCTACTTACAGAACAATCTACGAAACCTAAGAATCGTTCTTCTGGTCTCGCCCACTCCTTGAATTATGAGATTGACTAAAACAGAAATTTTGTATTTCCCATCTATCAAATCCTGACACCACAAAAATTGTATTTTCTTCTCAATACTCTCAGGGACCAAAATTTCCATTGTTAAAATAAGAATACATGTAATCAAAATTGACCGCAGCGGCTGGCCTTGCCGATTTATGTTTAACCCTTAATTATTCAATATGCATGTTTATACATAAAGATTTATTGTACATCTTAATTATTATCTACTTAATACCGAAAACTTAAAAATTTATGCATATTCTGATGAAAAAAGATTTTTTTCAATTACATAACACTAATATGTTATGTGTCACTGAATAGTGTTCATATACACACGTAAAACTAGATCACATGTTGTACAATATAACTTTGTAAAAATACCCCTATTATACGCATTGATAAATTTAAAAAAATCTAACTGAAATTTCTGGGGAGGGGGTTCTAAAATAGTTCTGGGGTCGTATTAAACCACCCAGCCACCCCCTCCTACTCCTAAGAATAGAGTCCGTTCTTTGCCGCAAAACTTAAGTCTAGCATTTTTTGTTACGATCGGACCATAATCGCGACCTGTACTTTGATTACATGAATAGATGGACAGACAGAAAGTGATTCTCAGCCGATCTGTATAATAAACGAAGGGTCTATATCGTTTCTTTTTGGATGTTGCAAGCAAATGTACAAAGGCATAATACCCTAGTGGAGGGTACAAATATCCATAAAATATTTGAGGTGTTGTTTTTATGAATCAGCATTCCTCAATGCACACGAAAAATACATTTTAAGTATCGGAAACAACATTTTTAATTTTATACCCTACACCACTTCGTGGACTAGGGTATTCTATGTTAGTTTCACTCCAAATGTTTGTAACGCCCAAAAATAATAATAATCGCTTAGAATCACCACCTGAATCGATTTAACGATGTCTGTCTGTCCGTCCGTCCGTCCGTCTGCTGAACATCTAAAGCTTGCTCGCACTCTACAAGTCGCAATTGTACACCTATTGTCATGAAATTTTGGAGAATTAACTTTTTTAGCCCAACGATCATCGGTATTGAATTTGGAGGAAATCGGTTCAGATTCAGATATACCCTGCATAGAAATATCCCTCCAATTTATCCTATTAATGCTCTACAATACACATTTTACATTGGATCTTGATACAATTTTCAGGATCATGTAACATTCGAACAAGAAAAAGCTATTATGAAAGTAGGTTACATGGGTCCATGTTTCGATATAGCCCCCATACAAATTTACCTCCGATTTACACTTTTATTACTTTAGAATGAACATTTTACATCAGATCTTGATCAAATTTCCCACACCATGTTATATTTAAACTAGAAACACCTACTTTGAAAGTCAACTATATGGTCCATGTTTTGGTATAGCCCCCGTACAACTGGGCCCCAGTTTACACAATTATCGCTCTAAAACCTTCATCTTACATGGGATCTTGATACAATTTTGCAGATAATGTTATATTTCAACTAAATATTCATACTGTGGCAGTAATCTATAAGGGACCACTTTTTAATGTAGCCCTTAGACATGGGCCCCAATTTTTATTATTACAGCCCTAGAACCCACATATTACATTAGATCTTGATAATATTTGGCAGATCATCAAATAAGGGTCCACATTTTAATATGGCGCCCTTACAAATGGGCCCCATTTTCTACTTTTATCACTCCAGAATCCATAGTTTACATCAGACTTTTATCAAATTTTGCAGATCACGTTATATTTCAACTAGAAACAGCTACTATGAAAGTCAAATATATTGATCCATATATTGGTATATCCCCATACAAATGGGGCCCCGTATTACTCTATTACCGATCTATAACCTAAACCTCACATCGGGTCTTGATCAAATTTCGCAGATCGTGATTTATTTCAACTAGGAATACCTACCGTTAATCAAAAATATATAAGGCCATGTTTTCAGCGCAGGCCTCAAGTTTTGTGATAGACCCCCTACAAATGTCCTCCGATTTATCCTATTACGGATGTAAAATCTGCATTTGTCATCGGATCTTGATCATTTATCATGTTATATTTACTCTCAGAATACCTGCCGCCAATTTTCAATAAAACCTTCCCAGCAAAAAAACCTTCCCATACTAAAAATGCGTTCCCATTCACTTTCGAAAATGCTATTCTTAAAATATTACGGAATATTATCATAGTAGTATCGATTTTTTGGAAGTTTTTTTAATAAACTTCCTCAAAAGCGGGAAAAAGTGCACATTTGGATTTTGAGATACGATTAAAATGTGTATCCTACCCTTCATATTACCATGGACCATATAAGTGGACCATTACGCAAATATTTTGTCACCGCTCATTTGCACCTTCCGATTTACTGATAACACTCTGGATTCACTTATTACAGCCAATCTTGATGAAAATAATTGTTATATTTTTCACTAGCGCAACTACAATGAGATGGGATGACACCGATTTTGTGTGTGGGCCCATCATATGGATGAGTAACATAATGCAACATATTTTCATCAATTTAGAGTATACTGTATAATTTATATGAACTACATAAACTCACCCCAAAAACAACCTGGGTTTAATAATCAATTCGAGGTATATACACAGGGATTGGTGTAGGGTATTATATGCTCGGCCTCGCCCGACTTTAGCATTTACCTTTCTTTACTTGTTTTATGTTGCATAGTGTTGTTATTGAACAACGACAAATGGAACCAAATATTTATTCTAAATAAATGAATTACTTCGTGCGATTGTTTTTGACATATAATCGGTTGGATACTCTATGCGCAGTCTTTAGAGGAATTGACGAGAGGACAAAGCTGGTAACACCAAATAAAATAAACTCAAGTTAGTGCTAACCGGCGATTATAGCTCGTATATTTCTTGGCGTGGCAAATGTTCAGTAAAAAAGCCTTATTGCATTACACAAATTTTACCGCAATCATGTAAAAATCCTTGCACAACAAATTATGGGTGTTGCAAACAAATGTACATGTACCAGATCAGGATTTTTTATACCCTCACTCTACACTTCACGTACCTTCCATACAATTGTCTCTATCCTAGGTAAAATGAAATCATTCATAACTTCTTTACTGGTGCGTGGAATCCACTATGACTTGATATTTGATCATGTTTTTACAATTGTTTTATAAATGTGGTAGCTAGGATCATGTGACACGAACCTTCTAGTACCTTCCACACAAATTATCCTGTTTTATGTTTAGATTGATTTGAAATTTGTTGTAGATATAATTTATTTCGATACATACCACATACCAGCTTTTCTCAAAAAGATCGATATTCGACATCCCTAAAACTAACATACTACATACGCACTATCAGCTGATTGCCGAAATTATATTTATCATATTTTGGTAACATGGCTTGCTCTTTTGGTTTTGTATCAATAATGAAAGTAACAAACTTATTATTTATACCGATAGATTGCTATTGTGTCCCATAGCTCTAAGAGCATATACAAAACCACCCTCACGATGATGTCCCGGTGCTTGCGGATGGGGTGAGGACGTCGAGAGTGTTGGTTACATTGTGACATGTGTCCCTCGTTATATTTATGACCAACACTTGACTTTAGTCACTTTCACTATTCCATGGCAATGGTCGGTACAGGGAGTACATGTGCATGTATGTACGTATGTGTAAGCACTTGCATATTTATGATGGTTTGGTGGCTATTGTAGGTCTATGTCCCCAAACGGGGGGAAATTTTGTTATTTATTCAAATGGAAATGGTATGAATGCTATTTCCCTAACGCCCATAAATTTTCATAAATTTTCATGTGTACGATTTTCGGATTTTGATCGATAACACTGTGTCAATTGATTAACTGCGTGTTTTATGATCTAATAATGAGATGTGTGTTCGCATGGCTACTGATTTGAAGAGCACAAGGCATTCGTGGACGTAATATGAATTCGTTTACCTATGCCTCTGCGTAATGTGCAGAATTTGACGTAATATGGGGTGACACTTTTCTCCATCCTTAACCAGTCTTATACTTAATTTTATTATAAGAACATCGTTTTGTACCACGTAGTATATACGTATGTAAAATATTTATATTTTCCAGTTTTTTGTGACTGACTACAAGTCAGGTGAAATATAATATTGTATATAAAGCTTGAACAAAATTGGTTAAAAATTTGGAAGCAACATTTGTATATTTGCTATATCTAAATCTGAACCGTTCTTCTATATGGCGTTGTGCAATATTTAAAGAAAATCTGTTCAAATATGTAGTATCTACAGTGAAAAGAGTCAAATCTGGAGTGAAATTCATATGGGGGCTATATCCAAATCTGAACCGATTTTCTTCAAAATAAACAGCGATCATCCCTATTTCGGAAAACTTCGTTGTACAAAGTTTCATTTGGTTCTGGCTACAATTGCAACCTGTATTTTGATTACAAGAATAGATGGACAGACAGACAGACAGACGGACATTGCTAAATAGCTTCAAAAAGTGATTCTAAGTCGATCGGTATAATTAACAAGGGTTCTATCTCGCCTCCTTTGGGTGTTACAAACAAATGCAAAAATACATAATACTCTCGTTGAGTGTATAAAAATAGAGTGAGTGAAAAATATCATATACGAGTAGATGCACGACTTTTCGATATGCTAGAAATGCTCCCGATTTGCCCTTTGCCGCTCTACAAAACACTTATTGTACCCGATTTTCTAAATTTGGCACAACATCTTATAATCCAACTAGAAACACCTATGGTGAAAGTGGGTAAGATCGGTTCAGATTTAGATATAGCCCCAATACAAATGTTGCTCCCAAATGTTTAACCGATTTTGGTCAAACTGTACATATAATATTTCACCTATTTCGTTCCAAATTTCAATATACCCCCATACTAATGTCCTTTCTGATTCAACATTTTTTGTCAAACACATACATTTACAGGATATAAAAATCCTTCCCGTTTTCACTTTATTACCGAATTGAATTGTATTCGGATAGAAAGTGGAGTGTATAATATAGTCGGCCCCGGCCGACTTTATGATACACCTTCCTTACTTGTTTTGGTTTAGGAAAGGATATTAAAAGTCAAATAACTTTTTAACGCGGCATCGTATTTTTTTACAATATTATTATCAAATGTAAGGTCTCAATTTTTATTTTCAAATCGAGTATATGCATACATGACTAGCAAAAGTGACTATAAACAATATTTGTTATAAACTTTTTCACTTTAACATCATAAAATTAACTTCAAAATAAAAATAGCTTGATAAGTCCAAAATTTGTTAACTACAAAATATAATTTTGTACAAGTTTTATATGGATTGCATTTGTCCATATCTATTATTTGTGATAATGCCCGCTCTATGTAACCTCTAAGTACCCCATATTATTTAGCAATACAGCTCTGTAATGTTTAGCATTTTCCATAAATATCTCAAAGTAGTGCCCCACAGGATAGCCGAATAATTTGCTACTAACAATGCTGTTACCACATCTTTACAGTTTCCATTCAAAGTTTTTTCCCGCAAAATATTTTCTTCACAGCCAAAATACAAACTGCAATAAATGTCAAACTTAGCTAGTTTATGTCCCAACAAAACGCCTCCGCTATTCGAATGTCATGGAGCACTTAATGACTCTGGGCACAGTTACCAGAGAACATCACCACCGTAAATTTTCGCATATACACAAAGCATTGTTAAGTATTACCCTCAATGAGGACGAAAAAAGAAATACCGAAATAAATCTTGCGAAATGTTCGGGAGTACAAAAACTCAGGTCGTTATTTGTTCATTGTTGGGGCAATTTGAGGTAACACCTCAACACATTATTTCCGTAAGCAAACGAAACGAAATACATAAAAAGGACATTAGTCAGGACATTCGACAACGACTCCATATAAAACATCCTCGTCCAGTCTCGTTTACAGCTTCACTTTTAATAGCAAAATGAAAATAATACTTAACCATCGATTTTCATTAATAGCCAAGGTATGTACTTGAACTCGAGTCTTGTACGAGTATGTGCTCAGGCGGAGATGGGTTTCCTTTCGGGCTGTCCACCTCCTTATGGCCTTCTCGCCGCTGGGTCTGTTGTTTTCTATTTTGTTTTATGGGGCGGTTATAATTACCACATACCTCCCCGCTGCCGCTTTTTCCTGCCGGTCGATTGAGCTCTGTGGTCCATACTGAACTAAATGTGTCCCCTAAGTAGAGTCGCTAGGAAATTTGTCAAATTGTGTGAGTGCATGAAGTAGAAGAAGTTTGTGTAGCAGTAATTACAAATTGGCGTGTTCTTCTTCTCAGGCGGAGGGTGGGTGAGATGAGGGTGGACTACTTGTGGAAGGGAAGATGATTGCAGGATATATGATGATAGTTGAGAAATAATATGGGAATGTATGTCCTCTTTGCTAAATTATGGGGTTTGTTCTTGGGAATGTCTTGCGTTGTTTATTGCCAAGGTAGAGAGTTGCCATGTTATCGTAGAAAATGTTGCGAAATCCCCAATGCTGCATTCAGAAAAAAGTGAATCCTATAATGAGTTAAAATGAAGTAAAATTTAGGAAAATTGAATTTTGTATAGCGCTTATCAAGTTCAAACTTTTCCTTGAAAGTAGTACATGCTTTGAACTTGATTCTAGTTCAATTATCCTCTAACCATGTACATATTTACTCAAACTAAGGAAAATCCCAGTAAGTTTTTCCTCAAACCAAGTACATTTTTAGTTAACCTAAGTAAAATTTTCGCAAATCTAAGTAAATTTTTACTAAATTTAAGTAAAATTTTCCTAAAAGTAAGTACATTTTTACTCAAACCAAGTAAATTTTTATAAATCTTAGTAAAATTTTATTATTTTTTTACTTAAATCAAGTAAATATTTACTTAAACTGAGGACAATTTTACTTGATACAAGGAAAAAAGTGCACTTAAAATAAGCTAAATTTAACTAAAAAATTAAACAAATGGTTTTGCTTCAGAGTATGCAAAACTGATACAAAAAATGACAACATGAAATATTTCTCAAAAGTTTCATGATTGCAGCGAAAAGAAGAGAGGCGGCTGCGCAGTGGTTGTTTAGAATAATACATGAAATATTTAAGAAATAAATCTCTGCAAACGAACGAGAATTGCTTCTTAGATTAATATTCAAGAATTTTCTAAACAATTTCAGATGATTTTTTATAAGTACATTAATACTTAAATGGATGAAGAACTCGAAATAAATTTCAGTAAACATATTAACTTAATTTTATGAAAAACACATTTTTAAGTTAAAATTTCCTAAATGGAATTTTTCCATACAAATACATTCTGAGTTTTTTCTTACTTAAAACCTTGGAAATATTCTTCCAGATAAGTACGAATTTACTCAATTGTATTATAAGATTTACTACCCTATTTCTGGTAAATGAACTACTTACTATGGCTTTGAAGGAGGGAAACTTTACTCATATTTAGTTAAATTTCCAACCTTTTAGGAAATTTTTACTGAACAGGATTAAAATTGTTGAACTAAATTGTAGTATGGATTTTACTCAGATTAAGGAATGCTATTTTGCGGAGTGTGTGTTGCCAGTTATTTCTCGGTTCAAAACATCTTAAACGAGGACATGAATTGCGATCCCAATATACATAATTACAATCAGAGGATCCTGTTGAACTTGTTTTGTTCTAGCACCAACTTTCGGAAGAATTTTCTGAATACAATACAATATAGTCTAATGCATATAGAGAAAATTCGTGTTAAATTGGCGAACATTTTCCAAGGATCTTCCAATTTGATGAAAATTGGTGAGCTTGTTTGATATTGCATGTTACTAAGATGTATCTATGAAATTATATATATTTTATGGAGGCGGGGTTTTCAAATAGTCGTATCTTCTGTGTGCTCTTGCAGGAGGAGAATTATTAGTTTTTACCGAATAAACAATACATTTTTATTCATTTTTATCGTTATAAAATTCTAAAATGATTTAGCAAAATGCGTCTGTTGAAAGCACGCTAGCATCTAAACGAAAAGAGATAGGAGGTCCAAATTTTACAAGAATGGGCGATATTGGATCCCTAAAAATAAATAGGAAATGCACATGCATACGATTGTTCTGATAGGACAGTTCTGCTGTCATAATTAAATTCAGCTTAGAAATCTACTGCTGCTACTATGCCAGTCTGTTTGAAATTACATAAATAAACATATTTTCAATACATAAATCTTATATACCCTCCACCACAGAGTCCATTCCACAGTATTACCGGCAAATTAGTGGTTGTCGACTTTACATAGAAGTGTGCAACCATTTTAGGCAAATTGTGATATTTTTTACGCACATTACTATATTTGTTTACTATTTAAAACTATAAGGCATACTTATGCTGTCTGTTTTCAATAAATTGCATTGCTTCATTTTTATAATAGTTCATTGATACATAAATAATACTTCAATTGTAATCAAAAAGTGATCAAGAGGAAACAGTCTTCAGAAATGTTCCCTAAATATTATTGTCAGGCGTCATTAGGGAGAAACATTTCCCCGATTTCTTGATTCAGGACAAGACGAAGTGACTGAAAAGTAAAAAATTTCAAAGATTCGTTATGTTTCGGGTCCTTATTGAAATGTGCATATCTATTTTCATAATTCTACGTACATCCGTTTGCTTGGTGCCAATTTCATTCCGAATATGGAAATATATCTTTATTTTTCGCGTATACTCAGGCAGAGCAATACACACATCACTATTCTAACTGCAGTCGTTTGGTTGTTACTATTTTTGTCCCCATATTCCCCATTTTCTACCTAAAAGTACAAATTTCAAAAAAATCCTTTATGTTTCGCGTCTACACATTCAGATTAATGCATACTCCGCATTTCATCGTTTCAATTTCAGCGGTTTGGTTGATACCATTTTATCCCTTTTTCCAATTGTACAAATTTCGAAAAATTCCTCTATTTTAGTGTCTACGTAATTATATGGATGTACACACAGAATTTCATGTTTCTATCTGTACCGTATCATTGGTACATTATTTATCCCCATTTCATCCGTTAAATCAATCTGGGCCGATTTCATTCACTTTCAATACCTAGCGACCTGCAACCAAAAGACACTTTTACGGAAAATTTGAACCTCTTTAGCTCATTTCGTTCAGCAACTCTCAACAGACAGACATGGCTAGATCGTCTTGGAATTACTACGACACAAAATAAATACTTTATGGGGTCTCCGATGAATATTTCAATTATTATAGTCAAATATGCATTGAAAAAAGAAATGTCCACCGGTCTCGTGTGAAAAAAACCGGTTGACCCGGTTTTCGGTCTCAGGTTTGATCATTCTAAATGCATCGCGTATACGCCAAAAATAAAACCCTTTTTCTATATTCGTACGTTTAGAGACAAAATTATGCAAAAGGGTTAAAAGTGGTACCAATCAACGGAATCGTATAATTAGGTGTGAACATTCCACTGTGGACACTAACGGTGATGCGTTTTCGAAATTCGTACTTATAGGATAAAATTATAATAGAAAATCTAGAGTCATGAAATTCGGTACACATGCTGCTCTGACTGCCACTAGATTGAATACACTTATAAAACCCACTAGGCGCAGTGCCCTATTTTCTCAGTTTGGTCGAACTTAAGGATTTTCTGATCTAGGGTATGTCCAAATCCGGATACGTATAGTAAAACTTTTCTGCTTGCTGGACTTCAGCCAAGCTTAAAGATTTTCTCCTCTGGAATATATCCGGCTTCGCAAGGTAAAGGCTTTCTGTCGAAAACTTTGGGATTTCTGTCCGCAACTTCATTGAACATTGTCGTTGTGGTCATGTGCGTTAAGTCCGGGTACCTTATATTAACTTTACCAATACACTTGAGGATTATACACATTTTGGTAGGCATGATCTTAGATTTTTTAAATAATAATAATTTATATGTTTTAAATAAATCATTTTTTAAAGCATGTACCTGTATCGTTTTTATTATTTACACTTTTAAATTTTAGTGATGTTATTTTACACTTTTTACAGCGATTACTCGCTACTCACTGCATAAGTAGTCACTGCCTTAAAAAACGCCGGCGACAGCGGCAGTATGCAAATTCGATAAGATCGGTTAGTGGGATATTTTTAATTTAATGATTTCACTTTTTCTGATTATAGTATTAAATACAGAATTTATTAAGATTATCAATATATTTTATAAATACGTAAAAAATTCCACAAAAATTGTATATACTTAAAAATTCCCAAGTTTATAATAATCTCCTTCCTCATTTGAGAAAATATGACCATATTTTTATGATGCACAAACATCATCCCAAAACGAAGATATTTGAGATAAGAATTGAAAAAATGTATTTTATGTTGGCCATAAAACAAATTATTAATATTTATTAATTTGTTTATTTATTAATATTTTTTATATTTGATTACACTGTCCAGCAAATTAAGACTTTTTGATTGTAACATAATAACCGCAAAGGGCATGTTGAGTAGACCAGAATAAACTGGTCCGAATTTCTTTTTACAGTGGGTCAAAGATTTAATTTTTTGGTCGAAGGGAGCATTATACTATGAGAAAAAATATGTTGTAAGTTAATGGAATTTTATGAGGATAATTTTTTTAAAGCTATTCACGCTTAAAAAGCAATATTACACACAAACTTATACAACAAATAATAGGGTTGAAATTCGTCCATGTTTTTTTGTAAGATCGATCCTTTTCGACAAATAAGGTGGGTGTTTCGGCAGAGTACGGTAAACAAAAAATATAAATAGGATATTTAGCTAGTATATAATAAAAAATTACGCATGTTTTTCTAAAGGCGCCTTTTAAAAGGCGTAAAGTAAAAAGTTCACAAAATTCAGCCAAAATTTATCCTATTTCACTCTTATTTTTCCAAAAATGCTGGTATTTTACATTTTGTATAAACAAATATATAAAATGATTGAAATAAATATAAATAAATTCTATTGAGAACATTTTAATTTATAATTTATTGGGTATGGTTATGAATGCTAAACTATTGCAGATAGCGGCTTGAATTTGATTAGATATTCTTCTATTTAATTTGACACTTATATACGTACCGTATGGGCCGACAAACCCCAAAAGGTGAATTGAAAATTTTAAAAACGATTCGTATTGAAACCTAAATTTGAAACCTTGTCCGGTTAGTATTTACACTAAAAAAGGGCGAATATGACGACAGTACGGGCAGCATTAAGTATGGGAAATCCTTATGTCATTTTAAAAACTGTGTTTTTTTCTCATGTCCCACCCTCGCCGAGTTCCTCTCTACGCCCTTGTGCTGCAAGTTTATGGTGATATTTTTTGAAATGTTTTAGTTTTTTCGTTTGTATTTTTGAAATGTTTACATTTTACGGAACACGCTAATATACAATTATAATGAAATCCTAAATTTTTTCAGTGTAACATGGCAACCTTCTTTATAAACATTTTGCCCAAGTTTGTATCGCTTGACAATGATTAGCCTACACTGGGGTCAGTCCATCATAGAGTCACATAAACAAAAAGAAAATAAAAGCAAGTCTATAAAATCCGAAAGTATACAAATTATTTCAGTTGAATGTCTATAAATCCTTAAGGAATGTCAGTATTACCTTTACTCTATACGCACACTCATATGTATGAACATTGTACATAAGGGTGGGTAAAGCAACATTTCAAAAGAAACAAATTGTTGGTGTTGTCTACTAAAAACCAACCAAAGTATTTTTTAACAATAGTTGGAAATCTATTTGCTTTGAGAATAATCCTGACAGATATTATAAAATAATATTTCAATTATCCTTCGGATATTCTGGATATTTTTTTTTAATTCTACAAAATTTAGTTCATGATCTCGAATGATTAGTACATAATATCAGAAACCCCGTTTGGGCCCAATCTAATATTCATACAAATACATGTAATAGGTACCTCATAATTTCTTGTAATTTTCTTCCATGTTGTGCTTGTTTGTGGCGTTGTCTATTTTCGCAAGTGTTGAATGTCCTTTTGTTTTATTAGTGTTGTTACGAAGATTTATACATAAAAAGCTTTTGGCATCATTAATCTTGGACGAAGGCTACGAACACAACACAGTCATTGACCATAAAACAAAAGCAATTATACTACGATCCGCACAAGGATGTGAACGTAATCATAGTACGAATAACTACATACGAGTTAGTATATGGATGCTTTCCTTTACACCGACGTCATTCCAGGTTATGGCCTGTCTTTATATGTCTGCATACAATAGGGGTATACCACCATTACAGTCCGTCTCAATAATGTGTTCGTCGTATGTGATCTGTCGGATTCCATTCATTGGTAATAGGAATTTGTCCTTAATAGTTAATGTATGTGTGAAATTTTCGTACTTGTTTGTCTCTATTGTGTTGTTATTGTTGGTAGGTTGAATAGGACTTAACAAAAACCTTATTAATGGCCAATTTTAATTGATCCCTTTAGTGTCATAATGAAGTTTAGAACACGTTTGAAACGGATGCAAGCAAAAACTTTATTTGGGTCATGGGAAAGACTACATGCTTTTTTGGTAATATTTAAGGATATATTGGGCGTTATGAGAAGACACTTTCAGAAAGTGATTGGCGCCATTTTACAGTTCAGTTCCTTATTGTGTTTTTATAAACGCATACCATTTTTGAGATATAATCATTCCGATTTATTAATGAGGGTGATTGTTATGACGCGCCTCAGACAATTACTGATGAATTTTTAAAAAAGCGAATTTTAGCAAAGCGAAGTTTTACTCTTTAATAAATGTGTTACATAAAAAATTTACAAGTGGTACTTTTACCAAACAAAATAATGTGCAAACATATTGTCAAAATTGAAAAATGGCTAAAGTTAAAAACAATGTGTTTGCAGGACAAAAGCACACAGATTTCTTAAGTTTTCTTTTTTTGAGATTTCAATAATGGTCAAGTAGAATCGCGGATTCTTCTGCTCACGAAATTCATCTTCCAATGAGCACACGGAAGAATCGCGAATTCTTTGCGTAGCATAATAATCATCAAATTATTTGCAGGGTATAGACATATATGTATGTTTTTTTCCCAGGTGGTAATTGTTGAAGTAATAGCAGATTGAAGATAATAATAGATTTTTATACACTCCACGAGAGTATATTGTCTATGTGAATTTGTTTGTAACACTCAAAAGGAAACGAGTTAGAGCCATCGTTTATTATACAGATCGGCTTAGAATAACTTTCTGAGTCGGTTTAGCAATGTCCGTCTGTCCATCTATTGTTGTAATCAAATTACAGGTCGCAATTATAGAACGATCTTAACAAAAATTGTCACAAGTAAGTTTTGTGCATCAAGGACGAACGCTATTTAATTTGAGGCAAATCGGTTCAAATTTAGTTATAGCCCCCACACAAAAGTCGCTCCCGGTTTGACTTTAAGTCAATGCCTTAAAATTACTTACTAGGATGTGATTTTAGCTGTAGGCATAATTATTGGGGCTGCCAAAGAAGAAACACTTTGTGAAGTCTTCTATTGTATAAACTTCAAACAAACCAATATCATGTGTTCCCCCTCGAAAGCACATGTATTCTTTCAGACCCGAGAAGACAACCATCAACTTTTGATTTTTTATAACGCACATTCCTCAACATCTGCGCTCGGTGAAAACAAGAAACGATCTATAGCATTATTGGTATTACGATTTCAAAAAGCCAAACTTGAATGGAATGGAGGAATGCTAGAAATGCATACGATATGGATATGGATGATAGTGGAGTTTAATGAACTAATTAACCTGCTGAAGCCGACAAATATTCCTAAGAGATATCCGATTTCACATTAATTAAAGAATTTATTCAATTCAGGAATTCAATTCAATTCATAAAAGTAATTGGGAGCAGTAAATAGATGTCAGCGATAAACTGCAGATGAATATGATCATCAAAAGAATTTCACTGCGAGTCAAACTCAAAATATACCAATTGTATCACCACAATATATATCAAATATTACACTGTCCAATAAAGTTGCTTTTTTGATTGGACCATAAAATTCTGAAAGGGCATGTCGAGTAGTTTATATTTTTCGTCGAAGGGAAAAAAGTGTTGTAATTTAATGACTGAGAGAATTCTTATTTTCATTTTCGTGGAAGATCTTAATCCACTAACTCCTCTCTTAATGGATCAATTTGATACCATTGATACGACAGCAGATGGAAACATGAAATTCGGTGTGTACATTGCGTAGAGACGTAAAATAAAGGGCGTAAAATAAAATAAATTGGATAAGAAGGATTAAAATGGTACCAACCAAACCGCAGAAGTTTAAATCATCAAATTCGGGGTATACATTTATCTGACTGTACAGACGCAAAACATAAAAGATTTTTTCTAAATTTGTTCTTTTAGGCGGAATATAGGGCGAAAGTGGATAACAATGGTACCCCGGACGGCTGCAGTTTGAATAGTCAAATTCGGTGTATACATTGCTCTGACTGCCTAGACATGAAGACTAAAGATATATTTCAATAACCATACCGTTAGGATAAAGTTGGTACCAAGCAAGCGACTCTAGCTAGAATCATGCAATTCAGAGTTTACACTCGTCCGACTACGTAGACACACATAATAAGATTATTTCTCCAAATTTGTACTTTTAGGGTATAAATAAAAAACATAAAACTGTAACTTAGTGGGTTATCAACCGATTTTCACTGTAACATCGGATTTGAAAAGAAGAAACCTGGAGCTTTCGATCGATGTACAGCATATTTAAGAAAACTTAGGAAATCTTAAGTCCAGCAAACACATTAAAAAAATTTAGTCATTTTTCAAATCTATATATATAAAAGAGTTGCGTGATTGAGTGACTGAGTGACTGACTGACTGATCACTCCCCAGACCAAACGGCTAGAGCTAGAATCATGAAATTTGGTGTGTACATTTCTCTAACAGTGTAGAGGTGTGATAAGGATTTTTCGAAATTCGTACTTTTAAGGGGTAAAACGGGGTAAAAAGGGATAAAAATGGTACCACCGCATGGACCAAACGGCTGGGCCTAGAATCTTGAAATTTGGTATGGATATTCCTCTAGCGGCATGAAGACAACCCAAAAAGTGACATTTTAAAAATTCGTACTTTTGGGGGGTTAAATGGTACAAAAAGGGACAAAAATGGTACCAATAACATGGTTGAAGCTAGAATCATGAAATTTGGTATGTACCTTTCCCTTACAGCGAATAAATCAGATTTGAATGAAGTTTTTCGTAATTCGTACTATTAAGGGGAAAATGGGGTAAAGAGGGATAAAAATTGTACCACCGCTGGGACCAAACGGCTGGGACTAGAACCTTGAAATTTGGTACAAAAATTCCTCTTATAGCTTCAACGCTCCCAAGAAAATATTTTTCAAAATTCGTACTTTTTGGGGGTGAAATCGGGTAAAAAGGGATAAAAATAGTACCACCGCAATGACCAATCGGCTGGGCCTAGAATCTTGAAATTTGGTATGAATATTCCTCTAGCGGCATGAAGACATACCAAAAAGTGGCATTTGCAAAATTCGTACTTTTGGGGGGTAAAATGGGGCAAAAATGGACAAAAATGGTACCAACAGTACGGTTGAAGCTAGAATCATGATATTTGGTGTGTACATTTATGTTACAGTGTAGAGTTGTGATAAGACGATATTTTTCGAAATTTGTACTTTTAAGGTGTAAAGTGGGGTAAAAAGGGATAAAAATGGTACCACCGAAATGACCAAACGGCTGGACCTAGGATCTTGAAATTTGGAATGGGTATTCCTCTTGCGGCATGAAGGCAACCCAAAAAGTGGATTTTGAAAAATTCGTACTTTTGGGAGGTTAAATGGGGCAAAAAGGGACAAAAATGGTACAAACAACACGGCTGAAGCTAGAATCATGTACATTTCTCTTACAGCGTAGATATCAGATATGAAGTGAGTTTTTCGAAATTTGTACTTTTAAGGGGTAAAATGGGCTAAAAAGGGATAAAAATGGTACCACCGCAATGACCAAACGGCTGGGCCTAGAATCTTGAAATTTGGTATGGACATTCCTCTAGCGGCATGAAGGCATACCAAAAAGTGGTATTTTAAAAATTCGTATTTTTGGGGCCAAAAAGGGACGAAAATGATACCAACAACACGACTGAAGCTAGAATCATGAATTTTGGTGTGTACATTTCTCTTACAGCGTAGATATCAGATTTGTAAAAAAAATCCTTTATAGCTTCAACGCGCCCAAGAAATTTTTTTTCATAATTCGTACTTTTTGGGAGTGAAATCGGGTAAAAAGGGATAAAAATAGTACCAATTAAATGGATGCAGCTGAAACCATAAAATTCGGTGTGTACATCCCTCAAAATGTTTAGAATCGCAAAATAAAGGAATTTTTTGAAATTTGTACTTTTAAAGGGAAAAGGGATAAAAAAGGTACCAACAACACGGATGACGCTACAATAATGAAATTCGGTGTGTATATTCGTTTTACAGCGCAGATCACTAATAAGAAAGCATTATTATTAAATGGGATAAAAATTGTACCACCGCCCTAACTAAACAGCTGGGCCTAGAATTTTGAAATTTGGAACGGGCATTACTTTTATAGCACGAATGCGACCAAAAAAATATTTTTCAAAATTCCTACTCTTTGTGGGTGATATCGGATAAAAAGGGATAAAAATGGTACCAATCAAACGGATGGAGCTGGAATAATAAAATTCGGTGTGTACATACCTCAAAACCCTTAGAAACGCAAAATGACCGAATTTTTTGAAATTCGTTCTTTTAATAGGTAAACGGGAAAAAGGGGATAAAATAGGTACCAACAACACGGATGACGCTACAATAATGAAATTTGTTTTACAGCGCAAGTCAGTGATAAGAAGTCATTTTTCGATATTTTTAATTTTATGGGATTAAATGGGATACAAATTGTACCATAGCCCAGACCAAACAACTGGGCCTAGAATCATGAAATTCGGAACGGAATTACATTACAGCACGAATGCGACTAAGAAAACAATTTTTCAAAATTGCGTACTTTTTGTGAGTGAAACTGGGTAGAAAGGGATACAAAATGGTACCAATCAAATAGACGGAGCTGGAATCATGAAATTCGGGGTCTGTATCCCTGAAAATGCTTACAAACGCAAATTGAAGGAATTTTTCGAAATTCCTACTTTTAAAGAGTAAACGGGAAATCGGGGATAAAAAAGGTACCAAGAACACGGTTGACGCTACTATCATGAAATTCGGTGTGTATATTCGTTTTATAGCGCAGATCACTGATAAGAAAGAATTTTTCGAAATTTTTACTTTCAAGGGATTAAATGGGATTAAATTTGTACCACGGCTGAAGCTAGAATTGTGAAATTCGGTGTGTATATTCCTCTGACCGTGTAGACGTAAATGTATACTTTTAAGTAGAAATCGTAACAAGAAGCGATTAAAATGGTACCCGCCAATGTAAGGTATATATTACTCTGACGTGCAATACAGAAGTATTGCATCAAAATGTGTACTTTAAAGGTGGAAGCGGGTCAAAAGTAATAAAAATCGAACAAACCAAATTGGGGAAATTGGGATAAAGATGGTACTAATCAAAGTTTTTAGCTGGAATATGAAAAGAATGTTAGAAATTTGGTGTGTACATTTCTCCGAGTAAAATAATATACAAAGGTATGTGCAGCGATGGTGGCAAAGATTCCCATCATCCGTATAGAATTTATAAAATGTTTAATTTTACGTATGAAGTGGTAATTTTTGTCGCAGGTACAAAAAAGAACACTGCAAATTCATGCATATTTGGTACACTCTAAGTGATTATAAAAACTTTATCAAATATGAAAATACAACTGGTTCCGAATATTTTACTAGGAATATGGACTATATGTGTGGGGGTACCATAACGGGAATATCAATTTCATCCATCTCCGAACTTAAACTAAGTCTGAGAAAAATAATACTTTGTTCATAGTTTGAATAAATTACTTAATTCCCTTCGAGAGTTATCGTGTACACCAGCAAGCCAGACGGACGTGAAAGGGATTTATTAAATACTTAGGGTATTAAATCACTCTGAGTTACACTTTTTTCTATCCCAAATGCATATATATCTACTCCGTAGAGTGAGGGTATAATTATCTCGGATATTTTAAGAAAATTATTGCAATTTAAATTAATCACTTGACTGCGTATAAATTGATGGCACAATATAAATTATTTTTTGTTTAATTTGTACAAGGGGGACAAAAATTCGGTGTATAAATTCCTCCAGCTACGTAGGATTTGGAATCGAGAATTTGGTGGGAATACGTAGTTGGGAAACATAAAGCATGTTTTCAAATTTTGTGAGCATTTACAAGCGATTTACCCTGAAATAAATATCCTTACACCGCATACGAAGTAGCGGGTATTTGCTAGTTTTATATATTTTTACACATATTTTGTTTGGTAACCGTACCAGTGGCAAGTTTATTTAAATAACACATTTAGTTTGTAGTAACACGCCACTTTGTTTTTGAAAATCCTTCAATAAATGACTGAGTTATGAAGTTTTCGCTAAAACAAAATTGTTGCAAAATACAAGTTTTGGTCATGCCAGTTCAAATCTCTCATATTTTTACGAATTGAAGTCCAATAAAAATACTTAAATAAACTATATAACGAAAGCTCTAGGTTTCTTCTTTTCAAATCCGATATGAATGTGAAAATCGGTGGATAATCAACTGTGTTACAGGTGTAAACGTACGTTTTTTAACCGTAGAAGAATAATAGAAGTCTTCCGGTGGAGACAAAGCTTCTGCTATATAAGACGTGTATACGCCCCGTTATTTTGTATGCCTTTCCTATTTGGTTTGCAATTTCTCCAACTGTTATGAAGGAATTAGAGGTAAGAGAGCGCAAGGTTCTTAGGCTTTGCACTGGTAAACATTTTGAACACAGCACGAAACGCTATTCGAATAGAGTGGTTTATGAATATGCGGATGTAGTTCCTCTGGCTACATATGGTTTGGCCATGTTAGAGAGATTTATTTACAGAGCTCCTCTTCATGAGAATTCTCTGGTGAGGCGGATTGCAGATGACCAGGCGGGATGGAATTGGAATACTTCCAATTATCTCTCTCAGTTCGGTTTTGACGCGCCATTTGATGATTCTCTGGCGACACCGAGATTTTATGTTACTGCTTGTCCCGGTACAAATAGGGGCTGAGATTTTATCTTTTATCTTTTTAATTTTCGCTCTGTACATATTATTATTTCAGTTTAGTTGTAAGATTTTAGGTTAAGTTTTATTTTTAAGATAGTCTAAGTCAATACATTTAGCAATTGTTCGCTATATATATATTAATGCCGGGAGCAAGCATGTAATCTATTCTTACTGGATCATTTTAATATATTTCACACACTGATATGAGAAAGTTTGGTACTGTATTTCATATGTTATCAGTTCTAAAATAATACATTATAGTTTTTAATACACTTTTTGTTATAGATATATTTGATTATTATAAGCAACAGGATATGAAGGCAAATCAGTCTCAATAAAGAATTCAATTCAATTTCCGGAGTTTTCTACTTCATTGTTTCTTGTAGAACTTTTTCATACAACCTACAATACTTAAATGGAATTATATTTACGAACATTATTGAAATTTATGTTAAATTATAATGTTGTTCAAAAAATTTATTTTTTGTATAATTTCAAGTGAATTTTTGAATAAGATCTTTGCTTCTATAGCCACGAAAAAGTTCTTTAAGAAACCATGATATACATAACGTTATTCGTTTTCAAAAGTATCAAAGTAGCATTAGTTTTTTCTTGTCATTGTTGTTTCCATAAATTAAACCATCTTATACAAATATTATATCCATAGAAATTACGATTTTCCTTCGACGATTACACTACTCGCGGTTGATTTTTTACAAGAACACACCATGTTGTAGTAAAGCTAGAATTTCACACAGATCCTTTCATCGGGCAGCGAGTGACCTTCTAGTTAATATTCCCAAGTATACTTTTAACTCTTTCAACGAGGGTTACCCAAAGCCGCTATAATGTCCTGCATTGTGGTTTAGTCTATGACTACTACAACAAGGGCTATTGTATTTCAATAAAATGTTATTTCCGTCCTTTCCACCTCCAATGCCATTCAATCATCCATCCAGCAGGACTACCCTTAGGGAGCCCGGTAAAAAGTCAATAGAAAAAACTCCACAGGAAAGAAAACAATGCGAATAATAGTAACAATGGAGAAACGAACAGAAAAGTGAACATCAACATTTAGGCATTGTTAAGCGTTTCCACATCGCACCGCATCACACCACACCATGTAAGGGAATTCCTTCGTATACATATAAAAAAAGCAGGCAGCACAAGGACACATATGAGTGGAGTTCATGTGCCTTGTTACATGGGAAACATTCGCAAAAAAGAAACAACAAACATACACCCACAAAAATATACTTAACATCAGCTTAACATCCATAAAGCCACTTCATAGCCCTAAAACGCAACAGCAGTTGTAGCGGCAACACATTCATAAGACCCATAAAAAATTACAACCATCACCAGTCTAACTACCACCACCACGCCATCAACATCCTTGCCACCCTGAAGGCATTTAACATATGAAAAAACAATTTTCATATTACGAGAATGTTTAAACGTTTACTCGTAAATGATTGAACAAATCTTCTCGTTAGCGACTACCCGGGAAATGCTCACAGGCTCAGGGGAAGGGGAGCTTACGACGAAACAGGAAACGGGCCATAAAAACAAATGTCACATTGTGGAACATTTCGTTATGGTCTTACACCAGTTTTGGCTCATGTTTTTTATTGCTTGAATGGCTTTGTTCTTGGCAAAGTGTCATACGTAAATACCATTCATTCGTGCCGAGATATGTGGGGAGCATCTTGGCGGTTCATTTTGCGGTTTGCCGAGCTGGAGGAGGACATGTCCGTGGAGACGATGAAAATTACCCTTTGCATAAAGATTTTGCATAAAAATCATACAATTCCTATAACGGGGAAAATAAATCCAAAAATTGTGGAAAAGTATCGCCTTTACTTCAATTCGATCGTGGATCTTAAAAACAAAATATGACCGTGGATAAAATTAACAGGCAATAGATAATGATTCACTTTTTATGATTCGTTACATGTCATTCAAAACAGTGCTTTAAGTTAAAATCAACAAAAATTTACATGTGTATAACGAAATTGTAGAACTTTACAGAAAAAGTATATAATAAATAAAATTTATTCTGTTGCGGACCCATTAGAGCGCTAGAGCTGGCTTCACGGCTGCTCAGTGAACTACTTCAGGGAAAGTCCCATCCCGCCAAGCTCTAACCTAGAAAACTAACATCTAGTTTGAAATTGAAACAAACAAAAAACTAACACAAAACGCACAATATTCTTATCAAGAAAACTAAATTCCCAAAAGGGGGAAAATATGTTCCGAAATTTGGGATTTTTTCTAAAATGCTCCCCAAATGTATATTTACAGTTATGTAATAATAATTTTTGTGCAAGAAGTGCCCAAATGGGGTTAGAATTATTTGTATACTAAATATTCTTCAATCGGTGCATTCCGATTTCAGACTTTTTAAATATTTATTATTGATCTGCAATTATGGAGAGAACCTTCCCCTGAGATCAGTTGGCCTTCTTCGTGAAATTGTGAACATTTCAGCACGAAATAAGTAAAAATGTGTTAAGTTCGGCCGGGCCAAATCTTATATACCCTACACCACGGAGTGCATTCAACAGTATTATCGACATATTAGAGGATGTCGTCTTTACATAGAAATGCGAAACCATATTAGGAAAATTTTGATATTTTGTTTGCACATTACGATATTAGCATATTATTTCAAACTATAAGGCGTACTATTATATATAAATATAATACTTAAAGTATATTAATAAGTGATCATGACGCAGCAATTTTCGAAAATGTGCCTTAAATTTTACGTGTATTGTCAGTCGTTACTAGGTAGCATCATTTTCTCTCAGGATCGAATTTCCTTATTAGTAATTTCTTGATTCCAGCTACAGTCAAAATTTCTGTGCCATTTTGAAAGGAAAACAAGGCTAAAGTCGGACCGACTATCTGATACACTCCACTTTCTATGCGAATACAATTCAATTCGGTAAAAAGTGAAATCTGGACGGATTTTTTATCCTATAAATGTATGTGTGTGACAAAAAAATTTTTAATCAAAAAGATATTTGTATAGGGGTATGTTGAAACCTGGAACGATGAGATCCGCTTCCACAATGTATGTTTATAGGTGAAATATAATATGTAAAGTTTGGCCAAAATCAGTTAAACATTTGGGAGCAACATTTGTATTGGGGCTATATCTAAATCTGAACCGATCTTACCCACTTTCACCATAGGTGTTTTAGTTGGATTATAAGATGCTGTGCCAATTTTAAAGAAAACGAATTTTAATTTAAAATTCTAGAACGGACAAATTCAATTCGGAAAATCGGGTACAATATGTGGTTTCTGGAGTGAAAAAAGTAAAATCGGACCGACATTTATATGGTGGCTATATCTAAATCTGAACCGATCTTACCCAGTTTCAGCACAGGTGTTTCTAGTTAGATTATAAGGTGTTAAACCAAAATTGAAGGAAATCGGGTACTATATGTGCATTATAGAGGGGAAAATGACAAATAGGGAGCGACATTTGTATGAGGGCTATAACTAAATCTGAACCGATCTTACCCACTTTCAGCACAGGTGTTTCTAATTCGATTATAAGGAGTTAAACCAAATTTGAAGGAAATCGGGTACAATATGTGGTTTCTGGAGCGGAAAAAGTCAACTCGGAGTGACATTTGTATGGGGGTAGATATAGCCCCTGAACCGATTTACCTCAAATTAAATAGCGTTCGTTCTTGATCCACAAAATTTACTTGTGCCAATTTTTGTTAAGATCGAACTATAATTGCGACCTGTAATTTGATTACAACAATAGATGGACAGACGGACAGACAGACGGACATTGCTAAATGGACTCAGAAAAATATTCTAAGCCGATCTGTGTATTAAACGATGGGTCTAACTCGTTTCCTTTTGGGTGTTACAAACAAATGCACAAAGACATAATACTTTCTTAATGTAGGATCATTCATCAGCCGCGCTGTATATTAAATTCGACTGAGGAATATGTTACGAAAGTTTAAATTTTGTATCTGTCTTACTGATTGTTTTCTTGACCATACAACTTATATTACAAATCTTTCAAAACTGATAAATTCCAACACAAGTAAGGAAAGGCTAAAGTCGGGCGGGGCCGACTATATGATACACTCCACTTTCTATCCGAATACAATTCAATTCGGTAACAAAAGTGAAAACGGGAAAAATGTTTCATAATCACAGGCTAATATGATTGAAGAAATTCGGTGAAAATGCGCGGCGAAAAAAGTCAATCCGGGAGCGTATGGGAGCCATATATAAATCTGAACCGATCTAACACATTTTTACAACAGGTGTTTCAAGGTGAAATATAAGGTGTTTTCCCAATTCTGAAAAAAATCTGTTAAAATATGTGAATTCTAGAGCGGAAAAATTAAAATTGGGAGCGAAATTTGTATTGGAGCTATATATAAATTTGTATCGATCTAACACATTTTTACCACAAGTGTTTCCAGTTGAACTATAAGATGTTTTGCCAATTTTGAAGAAAATCTGTTGAAATATGTGGTATCTAGAGTGAAAAGGGTCAAATCGGGAGTGAAATTCGTATGGGGGCTATATCTAAATCTGAACCGATTTTCTTCAAATTAAATAGCGTTCGACCTTGTCCCGAAAAACTTCATTGTGCAAAATTTCGTTTGGTTCTGGCTAAAATTGCGACCTGTATCGTGATTATAACAATAGATGGACAGACGGACATTAGGGCGTACCTCAAAAAAAAAGTTCGCCGTACACCTTCGAATATGAAGTATTATTGAAAGGTAGTTTCAAAAAAAAATTTTTATTTTTTTATGCCGAACGTAGGGGTCGCGCTTTTACATTTTTCTATATAACTTGTATTTATAAACGGATTTTAAAGTGTGATACATCGATGTTTTGAAGTCATTGAGCTCAAGCAACCCCTTCTGGTACTTACCCATCATTTCTCAGTTGCTACTACCCTAATGTACCACTCTAATAATCGAAAATTAAAGCTCGCATAAAATCATGAATCATGTTTGAGCTCAATGACTTCAAAGACAAAAAAATCGGACAAAAACATCGATGTATCACACTTTAAAATCCGTTTATAAATGCAGAAGTTATATAGAAAAATGTAAAAGCGCGACCCCTACGTTCGGCATAAAAAAATAAAAAAATTTTTTTTGAAACTACCTTTCAATAATACTTCATATTCGAAGGTGTACGGCGAACTTTTTTTTTTTACTTGTAACCTGGTACGCTCTAACGGACATTGCTAAATCGACTCAGAAAGTGATTCTAAGCCGATCGGTATAATTAACAATGGGTCTATCTCCCTTCCTTTTGGGTGTTACAAACAAATGCACAAAGACATAATACTCTCGTGGAGTGTATAAAAATATGTCGAATCACATCAACTTGTAGCCAGTTGTATCATATATCATTATTTTAATAAAATCAATTATCTCTCATTTTAGTTAGCGAAAATGTAATTATGCTTAATTTCTAACAATGTAGAGGAGGATAGAGAAGATTATGTCAAAATACCATTGCAATTTCTTATTTCAATACATAATTTTTAATTTATTCCACACTTTCACATTTGAAAGCGAAATGTTTACTGGGCACGCGTGTATGTAATTATTTGTAAACATGTAAATATTTACACAGCAACTCGTTGATATTTACACGTGCTGCACAACGAAATAATAACAAAAATGAATAAAATTCAAATTTTAATTACGCTTTAATCGAAAGTAAGGATTTCCCCCAGCACAATTGCAGATAAAAATATGCAAAAGTGCAAAAAAGTTGGAATAATTAAAAATGTTACAGGTAACAAAAATAAAATTAAAAAATATGCTGTGTATACAGAGATGTTAACACGTAGAATACACTCGAAGTGAAAATTTGCTCTTAAACAAAATATCGCAATGTACAATACTATATGTAATAAAAATATTGGGGTCCATTGCTAATCAGAATAGATAAATACCAACATCGGAAATAGGGAATTATTAAGCATGTAGAGACAGTTAGTTGGTCCACTCTATAAAAGAAAATATAAGTATAGGGTAATTCCAACAGAAAACGAACCAAAAACATAGGTTTGGATTTTCATCCTCCCCGATTTTGATGAAATTTGGCAGATATATTCTACCAGTAGTTGCGGGTATTACACCGTGGTTTAAGTTCTACAGTGGTCCAAATTTGGTTATCTCGGGTTTTTTTCGCAGAGATGTCTTCCTTATCGATATAATAACTTTGGATCGCGTAATCAGATGATATCATCATCTTACACCTCCTCTTTCCGAATCTGTTGGATAAAGGTTTCCAAAAAATAAAAATAAATCATTTTAAACCTTGAATATCCTGAACAACATATTTTTAATTTCCTTTATTTTGTTTCGTATTTTAGCTTATGTTATTCTCTACAAAATATCAAAAATTCAGAGTGAAGTAGTCATAGGTTAAGAAATTACGCCAGTTTTTCAAATATATTTCAGCAAGCCCAAAATTTTTCATTCATATCTATATATGTAAAAAGTTTTCGATGTTCCCGACTAAAAAAGGTTTGTTTTACGGGTTCTCCCAAAACAGTTCGTTTTAACATTGTCCTTGAGCTGGACGCGTTCAAAAAAACTCTATAAAACTGTTTTCTTTTCTTGAAAAGAATTCACGATGTGAATGGTATTGAGAAAAAAAATCCATTAGAAATTAAAATCCGGCCCTTATCAAACCATATCAAAAACTTGCAATGTGACCCAGTAAAAAGAGCTGATTTTTATGATTTTATTGCTATTTTTAATGTTTTTTTTTGTTTGATCCGCTGAATTTCCACGTTTTTAGTTCGACTTGTATTTTCAGGGGCTCGTTTGAGAGGTATTGATCGTCAGTTCTTAACCCATTGAGGGTCGCACATATTTTTAACATTTAAAAAATTTTAATAGATAAATGACAGGAAGAGTAACCGTTCAAAATGCTTCAAATTTCGTACTTCTATCTATATAAGTTTAGCATTAACCACCATTTTAAATTTCTCTCCTTAAAAAATAAACATGAATAACGTAAATAAACTTTTTTATGGGGGAAGATTTGAAAAGGTTGTTAATCCTAAACAAATACAGATTGAAACATGAAATTTGAAGTGTTTTAACAGATATTCTTCTCTTTCATTTGATGCCTATATCGACATTCTGTGGCACGCAAAAGTGAGGTGTAAGTCTTTCAGATGATATCAATATCGTTAAAATCTGATTACGCTATCCAAAGTTATGATATCGATAAGGAAGTCATCTATTCGAAAAAAGCCTCGAGATAACCAACTTTGGACCACTGTAGAACTACTTTGAGATATGGTAAACGGCAACCACTAGTAGAATGTATGTTTTAAATTTCATCAAAATCGATGAGGGTCGAAATCTTGTGGAATTACCCTAAAGCATACTTTGAAATTCATCAAGATTTTTCGAACAGAATAACCAAAATAACACGTAAAGTACTTACTATTCGTCTGGTATATCCTTTTGTCGTCCAAAATTTGTTTGAGTGTACTTTTATGTTATGCTACCGTTTACCGTAAATACTCCAAGTCGAGTTCAGTAGATTTCCCCGGAGGCCAAAACAACAGCAGCAACAGCAACGCAACAACCCAAACTGAGTGTACGCACAAATTAATATGTCAAGCAAATATTACAAGTCGCCGGGAAAAAAGAGTTAAGCGTTGTAAAAGTTTCAAGGTAGCAGCTTATGTATGGCTCGTGCTGCGCACATATTGTGTTTATTTTAATAATATTTTGGCGGCGCTGCCTAATTATGCACTGTTTTGTTAATGTTTTATTATGAATTCTTGGGCGGTAGGAATTCAGTCGGTGGATGTTTGTCTCACTGCACACTTTCCGCAGACAGGATAACACACAACGACTAAAGCTGGATGCACAAAGGATAAGGTGGGCTATGTTGGTACATATTTTCTGTATCCTCTTTGGGGACATCTTTTGCCTTCGAGGACTGATATTAAATTAATGAAAATTACGCATTTACATAGCGCCCGTTAGTTCGGAAAGGGGTTAAACGTTGACTGTTAATGGGGCGGCATGTATTTACAAATTATGAAAATGTCCCTGGATTGCTGGGTAGCGCACAGGACAGGATGATAATAATGAAGAACAAAAGTTGTTGAGAGTGTAATTAAAATTTGCCATCTCAAAAGAGCACGGAGTTTTTTTAATTATCAATACAACAGCAGGATTTTCTTGACAAGGCGAACAAAAAAACTCCAGCAAAAGGGGTTAATGTATTACACTTTTCCGTTAAACTTATATAATATTAATGGAAAAACTTTTTTGCCCTTTTACTTCAGGATGAAATCATAGTGAGGTGAGAGAGAAAGTTGAGTTTTTTCTGCGACAGGATTGTCTGTAGAGAATTATGAGTAGGTGATCTCAGCGAGGTGTGAACTAATTATGTTTTGTTTTCGTTTTCTAAGTCGGTCTACTAACTATTCTAATTCAGTTTTATTACAAAGGGTCACACTGTATATTTACAGCGTGGGCCATTTAAATTTTTATAAAAAAGTACTAATTTTTTTTCACATTTCTGGTTTTATTGGAAAGTTGAACTTTGTCATTTAATAATGGAATCATTCATACGACTACCATGACTGGCTCTGAGGTACTTCGTCCGATCAATCCGATATTTCAGTACATTTTCGATTGTTCCAGCTCGAACCTCTTCAATGGCAACTTCGATTTAATGTTTCAACGCTTCAAATGACATTGGATGGTTTACGTAACATTTATCCGTAATGGAAAATCCCTTTATTTTACGTGTCTGCATAATTAGAGGAATGTATACACTGAATTTCATTATTCTAGCCATTTGGTTAGTAGCATTTTTGTACCTCTATTTCCGTTTTACCCCTTAAAAGTAAGAAAAGAATTTGAAAAAAAAAATACATTTATTTATGTATCCAAGCAATTAGAAGAATGTACACACATGGGACACGGGTACCATTTTTATCCCTTATTGCCCCATTTCACCCCAACGAATAAGAATCACTTTATGAAATGAATCACTAATTATCACCCATTATCAAGTAAATAAAGGGTGGTGAAATAGTTGTTTGCATTTCATTTGACATTTCTCAATTTCAGACTAACTCAATTTGAAACATGGAAAGATACACAATCTATCAACGCGTTAAAGTTATTCAGGCTTATTATGAAAATGGGCGTTCAAATCAAAATGCATATCGTGCACTTCGTGATTTTTTCGGTCAATTTAATTGTCCAAATATGCGTACAATCGGAAAAATCGTGCAAACCGGGTCTGTAGGAGATGTGAAAACACCAGTACATGCTCGTACTACAGAAAATATTGCTGCTGTTCGGGACAGAGTGGCTCGTCGTCGTGCCCAACAAATGCAGCTCTCACGCTCGTCGTTGCAAGGTGCAATTGACTCAAGAACTAAAACCTCTTGACCATTTCAAACGTTGTCAATGGTCAGAATTGCGGCAAGAAATTGCAACATTGGATGATCAATTTTCGAAGAAAATCATCTTCAGTGATGAGGCGCATTTTCACCTCAGTGGATTCGCCAATAAGCAGAATTGCCACAGTTGGGCGAATGATAATCCAAGAGTGATTGTCGAAAAACCAATGCACCCAAAAAGAGTGACTGTTTGGTGCGGTTTATGGGCTGGCGGCATCATGGGGCCGTATTTTTTCCAAAATGAGGCCGGTCAGACAGTTACTGTGAATGGTCTTCGCTATTGTGAGATGATAACGAACTTTTTATCGCCCGAATTGGAAGATATGGATGTGGACGATATGTGGTTTCAACAGGTCGGTGCTACTTGCCACACAGCTAACGAAACATATGGCTCCTTTGCGCGACAAATTCAATGGCCGTGTTATCTCACGTGGTGGCGATGTCAATTGACCGCCAAGATCATGTGATTTGACACCGTTTGAATTTTTTCTTTGGGGTTATTTGAAAGAAAAGGTGTACGTCGATAAGCCCGCAACAATTCAAGAGCTAAAGGATAAGATAATACGGCACATTAACGGCATAGAACCTCAATTATGTCTCAGCGTCATCGAAAATTTTGACCATCGGCTGGAGGTATTCCTCCGAGGTCGTGGCGGCCATTTGGCCGATACTTTGTTCCATACATAATTGAACCATACCAATATTATCATAATAAAAAGAAATGACAATAATTTGTGTTTCATTCGAAATCAACATCGGCTCTAAAAAAGTTAACCACCCTTTATGAGCAGACATAAAAAAACACCTTAGATTTGAACTTGAAACATCTCTGCTGAAAATACCATACAAATCTCTCTCCCGATTTGATATTTTCGTTCTAGAATCTACATCTTTTAACTCATATTTCAACTTGAAACACCTGTGGTGAAAGTGGTCTACCGGTTTAGATTTATATATAGCAGTCATACAAATATCTCCTGATTTGAATGTTTCTGCTCTAGAAACAACACATTGTGTTGCACAATACAAAATATTGTATACCTAGGGTTTGGGGTCCGGGAATTCCCGAATGGTTTTTCCCGGGAATTCCCGTCTATTTTTTTCCCTGGAATACGGGAAATATTAAAACATATTTTATTGATTATTTTGAGCACAAATTTAGTTATACTATATAAACGGAAAATTGCGAAAACCAGATAGGGGAATACACACTTTTTGTGAAGATATTTGCAAGATTTTTATCGTGAAACAAAAACATCATACAGACAATACTATGGCTGACATTAAATTTCTTGTTTTCCCAAAAATATCGACGAAATAAAAGGTAAAAATCTTCTCAAAGAAGAATTTACTATACATATGAAACCAGTAAGAAATGGTCTAAAATAGGGATAAAGTTTAAAATTGTTCACTTGGAAACTTTCAAGAGAAATCTAATATGAATAGAAATATTTAAATGAACATTTGTGAGAACTAAGGACTGCACTTTCTCAATGTTTTTATTTTTTATGAATTTATTTAATTAATATTAACATTTTTTAATGCTTCTATTACTTCTACAATTTAGACCATTTTTCCTCTTTTTCTGTAAAATATTTTCCTCTCTAGACGAATGAATCTTCTAAATTAAAGACGTCATAACATTCTCAGTCATACAAGTTCTTTGTTTGCTTAAACATTTTTTTAATTTTGAATCTAGTCCGTTGTGCTTATGATTTAAATGTCCAATATTATGGCTCCTCAAATCCTTTCTAATTTGTGTAGAGTGAAATATTTTTATTTTTAAAATGGAAAATAATTTCTTAAACGTTCGTTCTTAATTTGTAATATGTCTACTACAATAATAAAAATTATTTTTAGATTATTATTATTTTGTTCTGTACTTCCCGATCCCTTGTGTCATATAATTTTATTAGGAATTTCATTCATATTGAAAATTATCAAAAATGTACGAAAACCTTTATATAGTGTACTCGGACGTGTACGGTGTACTTTAATGGGTTAAAAAAGCACACCAATGTTGATATTTTAAACCATATTGTACGTACCTGAAATAAATAAAGTTTTCCCGGGAATGAAACTTTTCATTCCCGTTTTCCCGGGAAATGAAAAAGTCCGGGAAACCACAAACTGAAGACGATCGTCACCATGCCATCCTAAAATATTATATAATTCGCATTCTATAACGCTACAAAATTTATGTTGCTATGTAATCTATATATAAAAATGAATATGTGTTTTTAAGTTTGTTTGTTCTTATTAGCGGTCTAAACCACTGAACCAATCTTCTTGAAAAGTTCACAGTATGTTTATGCTGGTGTGAAATAGGCTATATACATTTTTGATATTTTCAGTGGTAGTGGCACCTTCCACACAAATTGGGGACTTACTGTTGCAGCGAGAGTCTTGAAAGTTCACTAATTGTTAGTCTGCACACTTGTGCCAAAAATGGTCGGTATTTGAAAAGTGGGCGTGGCACCTCCCATACGAAGTTAAAACCTCTTTTCGAATATATTCCTTTCTAAAGGGTGATTTTTTAAAAGCTATAGGAAAGTTTTTCAAAAAAAAAAAACACATAAAGTTCAGAAAATGCATGAAATCTTTCTTTGAATCGATAGTACGGTCCACATAATTTAATGTTTGAAGATTATTCCATGCAAATGTTGACCTTGACTGCGCCTTAAATGGTCCAACCGCTTAGTCCAATTTTGGCATTTCCACGTTTTTGAGTAACAGAGGCCCAATTGCTGCGAACGGCGACGAATCGATAATTGATGGTCATCATTAACACTGGCCGATACAGCTGCGATATTTTCTTCAGTTCGCAGTCTACGTAAGCGTGTTGGTGGTTTAATATGCAACAATTTAAATTTGGTGCGATTTGGTCGATTAAACTGACCATAAAATGAAAGCACGCGATGATCTTTCTTAACAGAGCACGCATTTTGATAATAAAATTCAATAATTTGCAAGCGTTGTTCGTTTGTAAGACGATTCATGGTTAAATTATAGACCAAACTGAAGATGTTTGACAGTGAAACAAAACACGAAACGTGCGTCAGCTGTTTAAACCAGTGTTGTCAAAAAGATAATAGCTAAAAAATCACCCTTTAATAAATTCGAAATGAAAATTAATGATTTAATGAATGAATGACAATCTATATCGAATTAAAAGAATCTACAATCTCTATAATATTGTGATGATAGAGATTGAAGAAATGAAAGTCTATTTCTAAAGCAGTGGACCTTACAATCTCTGTCATGTCATGCTATCTGGGGCAAACAAAATCTTCGTTATATTTCCTCTAAAACTGGTCACTCTTTGGTTACTTCGAACGCGTTATTAGGGTTTAGTGCTTGTGATTCTTAGGAGCAATGAATGACATCCACCTTTTTATAAATGGACGGCGTACGTGTCTTTGTCGTTGCACGTAGCTTGTCTAAACGGGGAAGAAAACTTTCTAATAATTTCAAAACTTGAAACAAAAAAGTTTAATCCCAAAGATATATATTACAAGTATTTGTTGTAATAAAATCCCACAATTGATTAAAATTCAATACATAACACATTAAGGTATCACACACACCAACACATTCCCAATCGCAATCTCACTCACACTTTCAACCAAAAAACGCACGTGTTTATTTTGTTAAAACAAGCGTAAAAAACGTATGCGCCCTTAAAAGAACAGAAAACAGGACCCCCTCACATACAAGCACACCCATAAGAATGTGATTTCCGTTTGTAGATTTTAAAGGTAAATAGCAACAAAAAATACAACCATACATGAGGAAATTTAATTCACTTAACAACAACAATAAAAAATTCAACAAATAAAAGCCTGCCCACACTCTCACACAAGGACACATTTTGCTCAGGATAAAATATCGAAGGAAATCTTTAGGTTGGCAATGGGGCATAAAAGCGTTTTCCTCCGTCCGGGTTGGTTTGCCATTTCGTAAGCCAATTTGGGTGAAACAACAACCGCACCATGTAAATCTTTTGTAAACCACCGACGCAAATGTCTTGAATCGAGAGTTGAGCTGAGCCGAGTCGAGTCGGGGGTAGGAAGTTCTTAAAGGATATTTACTTAAAGAATTAAACAACATTTGTGGCATGGAATCCGGTTACTGCCGTTGTACGTTGCCGTCTCCCCATTTGGAGGGTTTTAAAGATTTGAAATCTAGAAGCGTATGTATGAATGTATATGCATGTCTATAAAACATATGTGTGGTTTTGAATCTATGTGAGTTTATATCTGTGTGTGTGTGGTTAACAAGTCGAGACATTTTTCTTCTGGGGGTTTTCTTTGTACGCCTCTGTGGATATATACGAGTGTTGTTATATTATATGTGTTGCCAAGGATTCTATGGCTGTAAATATGAGTGTCTGCCTAAGCATTCGTGTGTGTTTGTGAAGGTTCGAGATATTTGAGGCCTTAGGAAGTTCGTTTTTATTTCTTTGTATAAACAATTATAGTTTCTTTTGTTGGAGTTATAATCATAACAATTATCATTTAATTTAATAAACATAAATGTTTGTTTAATATTTGATTATGCGAATTACATGCATACTCGCATTTGTGGTTATTTTGTTAACATTAATTTGATAACTTCTTTAGTAAAGAGTTTCCAACTTAAATGACATTTTAATTACATGCATTGAGGCGGCACATAATTATTTAAATAATTTGTTTGCTTATGGTTTCAGAGAATCATTATTGAACTGCAGTACTTCTGAATCACTGGACAAAAGATAGGTTGTCGAAATTAGAAATCAAATTTCCGAAAGTGCACTGAACCAAAGCTATGCCTTTGTCGCGGTCGACTGTGTTTGGTGCGTTATTTTATATAGCTTCCTACATACCTACATATGTAAGAAGTAAGGAATAGCTAATGTTGGGCGGAGCCGACTATATGATACCCTCCACTATCTACGCGATTACAATTCAGTACAGTGAGGATTTTGGCAGTTGTCCTACAATATGGACCGATGAGACCAATATTCACAATGTATGTTTCCAAGTGAAATATAAAGTGGTAAAATTCAAATCGAGAGCGAAATTTGTATAGGAGCTATATCTAAATCAGTACCAATATGATCCAAATTCACCACAGATTTCTCTCGATGAAATATAAGATGTTCTGCCAAATTTGATTAAAGTATGTTAAATTATATCAAATTGAGAGCAAAATTTGTATCTGAGCTATATCTAAATAGATCTTTCTAGGTGAAATATAAGATGTTTTGCTTCATTTGTATGGGGTTATATCTAAGTCTGAACCGATTTGCTTCAAATTAAACAGCGTCCGTCCTTGGTTCGCAAAATGTGCCAATACATGTGCCAATTTTTGTTAGGATCGAACAATAATTGCGACCTGTACTTTGATTACAAGAATAGAACAATGTGTCTCACATGTTCCCAGATGAAATATGATGGTATATGCAAATTCTGAACAAAATTGGTTATTTTGAATACGTTATTATTAATGGATTGTTGGAATAACATCGGTCCTTTATGGTATCTCTCAACAAAAGGTCTAACAGGGTCAAACCGCAGCTCCCATGGGAACACATTAGATCGCCGAGCAACATCGTTGTCCATTTCGAGCACTTTTTGGGCTACACAGCACTTAATTTGACAATAAGTTTGCATTATTTCCCAACGTTCATCAAGCGTTGCACTATAGGTCAAATGACTCTAGGGACCAAAATTAGTTAATTTAGCTTTCTAACATTACGTAATTAAAAATAATCAAAAATTTCTGAATTCGGACGTTGGCACTATGCGTGCCTTGGCGATTCATGAATCATGACTTTATATTAAGACTATGAGCGTGTCTTAGTATCTTATAAGCTCATACATATGGACAGTTCTACAGAAAGGTCCACCAAGACCAAGTTTTATCATATTTTCATAGAGAAATAATCAAATTTAACTAATGTAAACAAATTTTACATTAATTCATATTCTATCTTGAGATATTCGGATGCAAAGTCGAGCAAGTGCAACTTTACTCGTCTGAATATTTCTTTCGCATGTTTTGTTTTGGTAAAAATTCTTAAAGGGAGGCATTACGCATTGACTTTTGGTGTCTAAAATCTTTCAGGGAGTACAAAGAGTCAAAAAAGAAAGGATACGAAGCTACACGACTGCTATTAACATTAATTTTTAGCTTTGCATTATCACATAAGCTATAAGTTAAGCTTAGAGCTTATAGTTAAGAGCTTATAGTAAGAGCTATAAGTTAAGCTTATGGTCAAAATAAAAAACGTTATATTTTGACTTTTTGTCACTTTAAATGTGTACGATGGTCACGTTCTCATGGAAATGCACATATGCTATTTCGAAAGTAAAATCTCGAAAAAATCATATTTGATCTTAGGCAAATAAAATTACAATACTGGGGTATAGATAATTTCAATACCTTAAAATGACACATTTTGTTCTGCGTTCGAATACTTTAGAACATTTTTGCAATTGTTTTACTGGTTCCATAACTTACGAACCAAATTTATTAAATTATTAAATATTATTATTATTATTATTAAATTATACCATGAGTTGTTGTCTTGTTTTATACTGCGGTGTTACGCTCCCTGAAAGGGTAATAGCTTGTCATTGTAAAACACATGCTTATGTGAATATAAGAATGAATATTTCCAAAGCATTTTGCAGAACAAATATTTGATTTTAGAGATGTGTTATTTTAATTGCAGAAGCTGGGACTCACATATGTATAATGAGATTGTGTTTATATAGCACTGTTTCTTTAATTACAGTATAATTTTTTTGTGTAATGAGTATGCCTCAAAAAATAAAATTCATAAAAACAATACAATAATGTTTATGTGTTTTTTTATATTTTTAATAAAATTTCATTTTATTTATTATTTTTTCATCACTAAACTTAGAAAAACCTTTTATGAAACTATTAGAGAGATTTCTTTCAGTGTGGTTGCGAGCATATGGCTAGAATCATGAAATTAGGTTAGGTATGCATATATATATACATATTTCGCAAAATTTGTTATAATAGCGAAAAAACAAGACATGTTTGTACATGTAGATGTTATGACCTATTGTAGAAGTTAGTGTATTTCAAGCAAGTAAGGAAAGGTTAAAGTCGGTCGGGGAAAAGTGATATCAAGAACGATTTTTGATTGGGTACTATATTTTTGGTATTTAGAGTGGTAAAAAGTCAAAAAGCGGAATTTGTATGGGAGCTATATCTAAATCTAAAACGATCTGACTCACTTTCACCATTGATATTTCTCTTTGAAATGTAAGGTGCTGTGGGAAATTTGGTTAAAATATATGGTCTATGGAGCGGAAAAAGTCAAATCAACGAAATTTTAATATAAATCTGAAGAGATCTGACTCACTTTCACCATATACGTTTTTTGTTGAAATATAGGGTAATGTGGCAAATTTGAAGCAAATCGAGTAAAATATGTGGTTTCTAGAAAGGAAAAAGTCAAATCCGCAACAAAACTTGTATGGAAGCTATATATATCTGAACTAATCTGACTCATTTTCACCACAGATGTTTCTATCCAAATATAAGGTGTTGCGTCAAATTTGAAGAAAATCGGTTAATGTGGTCTATAGAGCGGAAAAAATCAAATCGAGAGCGTAGTTCGTATCGGAGCTAAATATTTCTAAATATGAACCGATCTGACGAACTTCACCATAGATGTTTTAGTTAAATTAAAAGGTGGTGTGTCAGATTTGAAGAAAATCGGTTAAAATGTGTGGTCTCTAGAGCCGAAGAAGTCAAATCGAGATCCAAATTTGGATGGGAACTATCGTATCCACTTTCACCACATATGTTTCTAGTTTAATTATATGGTACTGTACCAAATTTGAAGCAAATCGAGTAATATACATGGTTTCTAGAACGGAAAAAGTCAAAGCGAGAGCATTGTTTGTATTTGGCCTATATCTAAATCTAAAGCGATTTACTTAAAAGCGTCCGCCTTTGTCCCAAAAAACTGCGTTGTACAAAGTTTTATTTGGTTCTGACAACAATTGTGACATGTACTTTGATTACATTAATAGATGGACTGACAGACGGATAGACAGAAATCGACTCAAAAATGTATTCTGTGTCGATCGGTACAATAAACTATGGGTATATATCGTTCTTTTTTGTATGTTGCAAACAAATACGGAAATGCATAATAGTGGAGGGTATACAAAATCGTTTTTCATTGTTAGTAAGTTTTTGCTTAAATTGATTTAGTCACACGAGAAGGGTCATAACGTTTACATTTATCCATAGATTTTCGTCAAATAGGCTTTGTTTTCTTCGTTTAGATGTCAGCCATTAACAAATAAAAGAAAATGTTGTGTTATCTAACAAAAATCGTTTGCGTCTACAAAGAGTGTCATTACTTCTACATTTATCTATAGTTCTTTTACATATAAACATTTTTTTGTTGTAATATTGGCTATTGCAATAGAAAATAAACTAATTTGCTCCGATTTTCTTCTGTTTTTCGTGATTACACAAGAACAGAATTTTTATATCTTTTGTGGAGACGGTTCATAAACCACTGTTTCTGTGTGAAAGTGAAATTCCCAACATTTCAAAAAGAGAATATTATGTTAAACTAGTATTTTGTACCCGGCGTTGCACAGGTTTATTTTTCCCTATTCCTCTACTTCGTTTGCTTTGGAAGATATAATGAGTAATTTTCGATAGTTTTAAAATATTGTTTGTGTATGAATTACCACCCCCCTTTATCCTATCATGATCTAGTATACTAGATATATATATACATTAACCATCCCTGTCTAGAAGTTAAATACAATAAAATTTTCAAGCGAATCGGTGTATATGGATAATATATTAAGCTACCTTCGGCAACATTATCTCTTCTTACTTTTAAATCATGGTTTTTGTAAAAAATTCGGATTGGGGGAAATTCAGTAACATTTTCGTTGGTCTTATTATTTTCTCTTTAATTTAATAAAAACCCTATAGCCCGTATGTTGTTCAAAATTAGATTCAAGATTCAAAGGAACATGGATAAGCTTCACTAAATCAGTGAATTGTGCGCGATATACTGTCTGAACCCACTGAAATAGATCTGTTGTTTATTTGTGGACCGAGGGAAAACTTGATAAGTGGGGAATAATTTTTCCTAAACGCTTAAAAATGTATACATAAGTAAACTAATATCCTGAATCATCCGACTTTAATATGTTTCCTCTAAATATATATAAACTATAACTTTAGTTCCACGCGATTTCCGTCATCTTACGAACATAATATCGCTGAGTAGTCTTTGTATGATTTCATCACTTCCAGTGAGACTCCACTTCTGTCATTCCCCTGCCAGACTAAATTCCTTTGGGAAACTTGAATTCCTGCTGTACGATGTCAACTAGCACTTCGCAGAGCATAGGACACACAATGGCTTTATGGCCACCATCATTCCACCCACCATTACGGCGCACACTCGTATACACTGTTAATTAAATGTCAGTTGCAAAACGTTATTATAAATCACAGTTTTACAATTACACGTACAAACAGACTTCCTTCCGAGTATCTAGCTTTGGGAAACAGGAGCAAAAGTGCTGTGTCACAAACTCATCACAATTTCCATTATTACAGTGTGCAGAAACCGAATTTATGTGGGGGAGGCGAGAATGCGTGAAACTCCCGATATATTCAAAGATTATAACACTATTTTAAATGATCATAGTAATATCGAGGACTTTTGCTGAAACTTGACATGGTGGTTACTTTGTGTATTGCTATGAATCCAGGAAAAACATTAAAAATAGTCTTATCTGGGATTGTTCCATCAATTGTTTTCAAAAATATATATATATAGGTATCAAACCTTATGTAAAATCCATCAATTACTAAAATGGGGGAAAATACCAAATATTCGATTAATTTGGAAAAATGAGCGTAATTAATTTCCATGAAGACATCTTTCCAAAATGTGTAAAAATATGACCAAAACCAATGTAACTTTCACACGGATATTCAGAATCACTTATATTTTGGTATTTGAAAAAGTTTTTATACTCACTTCAAATATGGCGGGTTTTGCCACGCCCCTTCCAGTACCTCCAACACAAATCACCCTAAACTAGGTAAAATTAAAACTGTTAAATCTTCTATACGGATGATCGGAATACTGTGAGATTTTATATTTGGTAATGCTCTTGAAATAAGGATAAGTGAAATAAGGGCGATATTGCCACACCCCTTCTGGTACCTCCCACATAAAGTGGCATAAACGTTGGTTACAATAAAACCGATATAAAATCCATACGGGTAGTCCTAATCATTTGTAATATGATATTTGAAAATGTTTTTTTAATCACTTTAAACATAAGAAATATTTTCACTTTAGCAACGCCCCTTCAAGTACCTCCTACGCAATTGTCTGTATCCTAGGTAAAACTAAATCCTTCACTACTGCTATACTGGAGCACGGAATCCAAATAATATCGAAGACACAAATTATCCTGCCCTATGTAAAATTAAATTTCTTATAACTTCCGCATGTATATACTTTTGAAGCCCTTATAGAAATATACCAATTTCGGCGAAGAAGAAGAAGATATATTATGTTCGTAGATTTATGAAATATGAGAATTATCTCGTAGATTTTTTAATTAGGTACAGCAGAAATACGGACGCAACAAATATTCCACATGTTTTAAAAAATTAGTTATTTTCGTTATAATACTACAACTTTAAATGAAAATAAAATAAAACAAGATAACTTCAAGTTGCATAATAGTAAAAGTAATCGAAATAATGAAAAAATAAAGATAAAAGCTATCAGAGTGGTCTGATTTCATCTTTTTGGTAGATCTTTCTTTTTTGGGAGATGCCCATATGTGTATAATGGTTGCAGAGGGAATTTTTTTTTTTTTAAATTATTTATTATACATACGTAAATATGTTATTGAAAATGTTAAGAACTGCTTTTGATTTTTATGTTTCAACTGGATTCTTATTCCTTTCGTCAAAGAAGCTAAAGTGGTATTATTTAAAAATAGATTTAAGTTGTTTTCTCTCCCCAGGAAATGCGTACTGTTTTACTTGGAAAGCCTTTGCTTAACTAAACTGGACATCAGTCTAAATGTTACGTTGCAAGACAAAACCCAAATCGGAACGGATATAGCGTTGCGCACCCCGGTAGGGAAGCAACCCGTGCAGAGGTTGCAAACTGATTTCTTCGCTAAATGTCATCACAGGATTATAACGATTTCTTATGGATATCAGCACCAAGGTAAAATAGAGTATGGCCTTCAGTCCATAGCCAGCCATAAGTTCGAAAGAGTAGACTTTCAGCTGTCCCTTTCTACGTTCACCATCGATTTTTCGCTGTGCTTCCAACACCTTTTCTTCAGCCCTCATACGCCGCACTTGCTGGACGTATCTGTCCTGTTCGGTGACATTCATGACCTTATCCAATTCCGCCTTGGCCTTTTTCAGTTCATCTTGTAATTGAATTGACTCTGTTTTGACGGATGTAAATATGGCCGAGATTTTAAGGAATTTCACAACATCCCTGGCAATTGTAAGCAGGAAACATATTACTATAATCGCAATGAACAAAAAAATGTTCCCTAACAAGGACTGAAAAAATCCTTTATTATTTTGAGCATTTAAGCGTTTTTTTAATTTCCTCTTATAAAATTTTATACGAACATTTCCATCATAGTGTGATGAGAACCAAGCTGCTTTTTTGCCAAATTCAGACTTTTAGGGGGTTAAATTGGACAAAAAGAACCTATCAATCGACATCGATATAAACATAAAATTCGGTTTCTACGTTGCGTTGACTTGTAAAAAAATAAAATAAATATTTTACGCACAATTAAGTCGTAAAATAGGAAAAGAGGATACAAATTGTACTAAACAAATGGCTATAACTGGAATATTGAAATTCGGTACATTCGTCTCTCTGACTACGTAGATATGAAAAAGGAGTTTCACCATACATGTCTTTAGTGAAATATAACGTGGTGTGTCTAATTTGATGAAAAAGGTTTCTAGATGTAAAAATGTAAAATCCGGAAGCGAAATTTGTATGGGGACTATATCTAAAACTGATCCGATATGACCCAAAATCATCGTAAATTTTATTAGTTACAATATAACGTCCTGTAGTAAATTTGATGAAAATCTGTTAAAATATGTGATTTCTACAGCGAAAAAGGTAAAATCGGTAGCGAAATTTGTAAGGGACATATAAAGGGTGATTTTTTAGCTATTATCTTTTTGGCAACACTGGTTTAAACAGCTGACGCACGTTTCGTGTTTTGTTTCACTGTCAAACATCTTCAGTTTGGTAATTTAACCATGAATCGTCTTACAAACGAACAACGATTGCAAATTATTGAATTTTATTATCAAAATGCGTGCTCTGTTAAGAAAGTTCATCGCGCGCTTCCATTTTATGGTCATCGACCCACTGAAGCGGCTATTCGGGCTATTGTGACTAAATTTCGCACCAAATTTACATTGTTGGGCATTAAACCACCAACACGCTTACGTAGAGTGCGAACTGAAGAAAATATCTCAGCTGTATCAGCCAGTGTTAATGATGACCATCAATTATCGATTCGTCGCCGTTCGCAGCAATTGGGCCTCTGTTACTCAAAAACGTGGAAATGCCAAAATTGGACTAAACGGATGGACCATTTGATGCGCAGTCAAAGTCAACATTTGCATGAAATAATCTTCAAACATTAAATTATATGGACCGTACTGTCGATTCATATAAAGATTTCATGCATTTTTCTGAATTTTATGTGTTTTTTTTTTGAAAAACTTTCCTATAGCTTTTAAAAAATCACCCTTTATATAAATGTGAACCAATTTGCTTCAAACTGGTGGAATGTATCCCATTTAGCTTGAAGGGTCTAATGAATTTGAATAAAGCATTTTATTTTACGCGTCTACGAATTCAAAGAAATGAATTTCATGAATTTAGTTGCAGTCGTTTGATTGGTACCATTTTTACCCCTTTCGCTCAGATTTCCCTAAAAGTTAAAATTTCACAACAATCATTTATGTTGCTCGTCTACACAATCACGCCAAATTTTATGATTCTAGATGCAGCTATTTGGTCGACACCAATTCAAAACCATTTTGACCCTAAAAGTGTGAGTATTGAAAGATCACGTTATATTCCGAGTCTATGCAACATGTGCACAAAACACACTGGTTTTTATTACTCTGGCTGCAGTGGTTTGGTTGGTTCCAATTGTACCCCCTTCCACCCCGTTTCTCCATAAAAGTACAAATTTCGAATATTTTCTTGATTTTACACATCTATACAGTCATAGAAATGTACATACCGAATTTAGTTATTCTGGCTGCAGACATTTGGTCTGTATGTACGAATTTCGAAAATCACTTTATTTTACGTGTACATACGATTAGAGGGATATACTTTTTCAGCTAACTAACTTCTTGTCGTTCTTTGTACCATTTATATCCCTATTTACCCCATTTCATCCACAAATAGTATAGATTGATCTTACCATCTCAACTAAATACACAGAAGAGCGCCCCGGTAGTCGAGTTGGTAGCGTGCTCGGCTATCAGCGTGGGGGTCGTGGGTTCGATTCCACGAATCCCTGGACCCAAAATTAGAATATAAATTTACTTTGTATTGTAATTCATAATAAATAAATAAATAAAATAATAAATACACAGAATAAATCATTATTCCAGCTGTAGCCGTTTGGATGGTAACATTTTTATCCCTCTATTCCTATTATAGAGAAATTTACACATCGAATTTCGTGTTTCCAGCAGTTGTCGTTTGACATGTACCAGTTTTATTCCTTTTGCCCCGGTTTACCTACTACAAATAAGAATAGCGCATGCCAAATATCAAGTAAATATGAGCTGACATTTTCTAAAAACATGTTTAAGTACTCAAAATAGTGGGGGTATTAGGGGTACTCTTGTTCTTGTTAGGGAAATTTTCCCCTCTGAACCGATTTCGCCCATTTTCAATCCCAACCGATCTACTATTAGACTGTTGGACGTCCGGCTCATTTCGTTTAGATGCTAGTGTGCTTTCAACAGACGGATATGGCTAGATCATATTAAAATGTTATGACGATCAAGAATATATATATACTTTATAGGGTCGAAATTTCTTCGTCAAAATTGATATGTTGATATTAAAATAAATTTGATCGATATTACAAAAAAACACATTTTTTGATTTTCTTTTATTTTGATGGATATTGATAATTTGAGCTCTTTTACTTCATCTCTGAATAATACAATGCCTTTACAGATTATATGTGATGTTTATATACCTAATTCCATAGTAATACACAATAATAAAGCAAAAGTAATTATCAATAATATTGTGTTTGGAGCTTACGTCTTTTTGGCAAATAGGGCAATTCAATTTTTCAAATTTTCTGATACTAGGAGAATTCTAGAGTCAAATATTTAATTTTGCAATAAAGTCAAATATTGATGCGAACTACTGTTGTACTGTTTTCTCGCAATATTTTTGAGCCTTAAAATATCATTAATATTCCTTTTCGTTTTAGACAAAATTAATTGTCATCCAGACACTGTGCCTTAAATACATTGACTGCCACACCCTAAGTTCTGAGTTTTCTTCGTACATTTGCCAAGCACATCGAGCATATTTTCGCAGCACAGACATTTCAAGAAATACAAAACATCCGAAGCAAGAAAGAAAGAAATTTCACTTAATGTTCACTTTTGTTTTGCACTTAATACGCTTCGTTGAACCAAAATTGCAAAGTCACATAGTTTAACACCCCGAGGTCACCACAATGTTAGGAAAACAGCAACACCAACAACCACATCAACTTGACTTGACTTAGGAGCGCAAATTCCTCATAACATCACAACTCATGCGAATGGGGCCGGAGGCGGGGTGGCCAGGAAAAACTTTGAGTTATTCCCTGTCTTGCTCTTGCTTGGTGGGGGATGTCGAGGTCGTCTTTCATTCGACTGGTGTTTACTTACATGCAATAACATGCCAAAGATTCTTTGAACGCAAAAGTAAAGTTTACTTTGTTCGGTCGTTGGTTCTGCTTGTATTGTGCTTTTTTCGCAAACTTTTCGCCCTGAAACGGAAGCACTGACTTTTCGCACATGTCACAAGACCTATGGTGTCCGTCGTACGTTGTCTGTTCAAATGTTTGACGGGTTGGTCTGCATGTTTGCTTCTTAATACGTGAGTATTGTTTGTTGTCGTTGCTGAGGCTGGTGTTTCCTGATTGACCACCAAATATGTGGGGTCGACCGGCCGGCCATAAAGTGGGGAAAAAGTTTGGCGCTGTTCACGCTTAATTGGGTTCCATTCATTTCATTGAGATTAGTAGTGATGATGCGAGTGTTTTTATTTTTATTTACTTGATAATGTCAATTATTGAGTTCTTTAAGAGACTTTCACTTCACTGACAAGAGAGGGTGGGGAGGAGAAAATCAACCGTGGAATTGTGAGATGAAAGCCAATAAATTGGATGTATATATCGTATATATGATCATATTGCTATGACGAGTTCAATAGAGAGATTTCTAGAAATAGACGAGATCAGATTATAAAGAGCACATTAATGAAAATATATTATTCTAAAGTTGTAATAACACTGTGGAACCTCAAAAAATAACAAGGTTCTGACAACGGATTTTAATAGAGAGAACAAATAAAAAGGTGCTAATTTTTGCCGGGCCGAATCTTATATACCCTCCACCACCGAGTTCATTCCTCAGTATTACCGGCAGATAAGAGGCTGTCAACTTTACATAGAAGTGTACTAACATATTAAATAAATTGTGATATTTTTTGTGCACATCACTATACTTGTTTGCAATTTCTACGTGCACTGTTTTAAATAAATAGTGTTGCTTCATTATTATAATATTAATAGTCCTCTACTATATAAATATAAAACTTCAAGAGCAATTAAAAAGAGAACATGAGGCAACAATCTTCAAATATATGCCCTAAATATCAGGTGTATTGTCAGTTGTTATTAGGTAGAACCAATTTCCCTCAGTGCCGAGTTTACCATTAGCAATTTCTTGATTCTAGCTACAGCCCAAATGCCGTGCCATTTAGATAGGAAAAGTACTAATATTGAAGATTCAATACGTTTCGTGTTCTTAGTAGAATGTACACACCTAATTTCTTTTCGCTACAGTAGTTTGCTTAATATCAGTTTTATTCTTCTTTTTCATTTGGACTCTAAAAGTTCGGACGAATTGCATGATTCTAGCTACAGCCGCTTGATTGGTGCCACATTTAATTCCATTTAGAGCCTCAAGGTACGAATATTGAAATATATCTTTATTTTTCGAGTCTACGCAGTCAGAGCAATGTACATAGCTATTTTCACTATTTTAGCTGTAGCCGTTTGGTTTGTAACATTTGTATCCCCAACCGCTCCATTTTCCGTTTAAAAGTACAAATTTCGAAAATTCCTTTATGTTTCGAGTCTATACAGTCAATGAATGTATACACCAAATTTCATCATTTCAACTTCAGCGTAGTGAATGGTAATCGAAGTCAAGAATCGATTCCCGATCAACAATTTTGTGAATCCGATTCTTAGAATCGAAGAACAAGTACAGAAAATGTCCCCCATTAACATCTAATAGTGAAGTATTATTTTGGTATGCAGCGATATCACGCTGACCAAACGATCTATCGAATGATGTCATCGAAAAAAAATATATAATTTAATAAATGAAATATAAAATTTAACATTTTGTAATCTTCGGACACTTATAATTTTATTTAATATTTTTAAAAGGAAAGTTGTATATAAGTGTATCAAATCTAAGCAGAAACTTGCAAACAACTATAAAAAGTAATTCTAATGATAGTTCCATTAGTGAAATACGATTTTGGCGACGACAGATGTTGTACGAATATATCAAAAAATTTCTCGATATAAAAATGTAAATGATTTCCGAAAGTTCAAGGAATTGTATTGAACATTGATAAAGACCAAAATTGACTGTGTTACTAACAAGTCGTGTTTATCTAACATATTCTTTATTTCACGGAATATAAGTAATATTACAATAGAAAAATGTATATAGAAACCTATCTTGGTTTACGTGACCGCTCTCACTGGAGCATCAAATAGTCTTAAGACACTGTTTTGAATAAAATTTTCTGCATGGGCCAATTCTGAATAAATAATATTTCGAAGAACACTTAGAAAATTTTCAATTTTTATATCAATTCCACACTAAGTGTCATTTCCTTTTGTTTTAATTAATAAATAAATTATAAATTTTAAATTTCACAACTTACTACCGCCAAAAGTAAGTACAATGTTTTTTTTTTGGGTGTTTTCCATTAAATTAAATTTCGATTCCTAAGCATCGATAATCGATTCCAGTATAAAGTTGGACATATGTAATCGATTCCAAAAAAATCGGTTTTGAACACTCAGAATCGATTCTCGATTAGAATCGGAATCGATTTACCAGTCACTACTTCAGCGGTTTGGTTGGTACCAATATCATACCGAATATCGAAAGATATCTTTATTATCTATCTTCTCAGTTAGAGAAATACACATCACTATTCCAACCGCGACCGTTTGGTTGGTACTATTTTTAACCCCTTTCGTCATATTTCCCATAAAAGACAAATTTCGAAAAATTCCTGAATTTCATGATTCCAATTTCAGGGGGGTTGGTATCATTTGTATCCCTCTTTCTAAATTGTATCCCTTAAAAGTATGAATTGCATAAAATCCTGCTATTTTACTATGCAATTAGCGGTTTTCATTATTCTAGCTGTTGTCGTATTATTGTTACCATTTTTATCCCTTTTCGCCCCAAAAGTACGATTTTTGGAAAATCCCTCTATTTTACGTGTCTACCACAGAATTTCATGATTCTAGCTGCTGTCGTATCATTGTTACCATTTCTATCCCTTTTTGCGCCAATTCGCCCACTAAATCTTTTATTTGTTTCTTGGTGTTTTCAAGCTACAAGAGGAATGTACGCGACAAATTTCAAGTGCATATAAATCTGAAATTTTTAAAAAATCTTTAAATAGTCTAAAAATTAGGGGGTTTTTTCAGTCCTTGTTAGGGAAAATTTTTCCCTCTGGGCCAATATCGCCCACTTTCAATCCCAACCTACCTGCAACCATAAGACACATTCAGAGAAAAGTTTAACCTTCTAGCTCACCTCGTTCGGCGGCTAGCGTGCTTTCAACAGACAGATAGACATACAGACAGACGGACATGACTAGATCGTCTTAGAATTTTACCACGACCCAGAATATATATACTTTCTGAAGTCTCCGATGAATATTTTAAGGTATTATTCCTTAAGTGGAGTATATAAAAAGAATATGCGTGTATCGGCATTTTGAAAATTTTCGTATAGTGGTCATTTAGAGGTGGTGAATATTTCTCTCTTTGCGTATTCTTATGATGAATCGGCATAGGAAACCGTTTGACCCTTAAATTTTAATTATTGGATATGTTTAGCAATATTACTGCAATAACACTGCCATTTTCATCTTTCTTGATGAAAATGGGTAAAAACTACTCCTAACCCAGGGGCTTAACGAGTCAAAATGTTCTATGTTAAATTATAAAAATTTATAACTTGTTATAACTCTCAGAATATACCAAAACTCAAAACTTAACTTAGATACCAGAAATAAGTTTAAATTTAAAATTAATTTTAGGGTTAATTTCGTACTTTTTTCGAATTGGTGCTAAACTGTCCCACAGAACTGCATTTTGGGGGGGTGCTGTAAATGGAAAAAATATTGTACGTCAAATTTCACTATAAGTCACCGAACAAAATAAAGCTATAGATATAACACAGTGCGACAATTATACATTTATTTTATTGGACCTGAAGAGACCATATACATATGAAATTAGGGATAGATAGTGTGTAGAAAAACTCTGTATTCAATTTTCATTTTGTGATCCTTTCTCTTTTTTACAGGACTTTTAATTTCCAAAGGATATATGTTTAAATTATTTATTTCCATGCTTTAACGAGTCATACAAATGTGATATGGGTATCAAATCAAAGAGAAGAATATCTGTTAAAAATTTAAGTATAAAGCTTCTATTTATATTAGTTTAGTAATAACAATAATTTCAAGTTTCCCCCACATTTATTTAATTTATTCATTTCTAACTATTTAAGGGGGAAAATGTGGTTGTTAAAATAGTACAAATGGGTCCGCCATCTAACGTTTTTTTCAGCTATTCAACCGTTGGACTATTATTTGTGGGGTGCCCTCAGCAGCAATTTGAATGAAATTATTTTCCATTATTAACCGGAAGGATTGTACTTTCAAATAAAAAAAGAAATTTTATATATATATATATATCGGTAATTTGGGTATTTTTTTATCGAAACATGGACTGATGTGATCCACTTCCAGCACAGAAGATTCCAGGTAAAACAAAACTAGACAATTTTCAAAATTTTGAACATATAAAATCGATATTATCGCGTCGCTTTTTAATATTGGTTTATATGATTTAAAATTTTAACTGACACTAATCTCGAATTGGCTGCGAAATCGTGTCGGTCTACTAGCGTATTTATGCTGTATAAATAACTCATTACAATATTCATGTCATATAGTCTACTTTTCTTAGAAAAAAAATAAAAACGTTAAAAAATCTAACGTGGCGATACCATAAACGACTTCAGTATTTTAAAGTAATTTCGGTACGGCTCACGAACGCATACCACTACAATCTAAACATTTGAGGAATCATAATAAAACAAGTAAGGAAAGGCCAAAGTCGGGCGGGGCCGACTCTATGATACACTCCACTTTCAATCCGAATACAATTTAATTCGGTGAAAAAGTGAAAACGGGAAGAATTTTTGTATTCTGCAAATGTATGTGTTTGACAAAAAATGTTAAATCGGAAAAGACCTTTGTATGAGGGTATATTGAAATCTGGAACGAAATAGGTGAAATATAATATGTATAGTTTGGCCAAAATCGGTTAAACATTTGTATTTGCGCTATATCTAAATCTGAACCGATCTTAGCCAATTTTTGCATAGGTGTTTCTAGGTGGATTATAAGATGTTGTGCCAAATTTAAAGAAAATTGGGTACAATATGTGGTTTCTAGAGCGGAAAATGTCAAATCGGGAGCGACATTTGTATGGGGGCTATATCTAAATCTGAACCGATCTTATCCAATTTTTGCGTAGGTGTCTCTAGTTGGATTATAAGATGTTGTTCCAAATTTAAAGAAAATTGGGTACAATATGTGGTTTCTAGAGCGGAAAATGTCAAATCGGGAGCGACATTTGTATGGCTATATCTAAATCTGAACCGATTTGCCTCAAATTAAATAGCGTCCGTCCTTGATCCACAAAACTTACTTGTGCCAATTTTTGTTAAGATCGGACTATAATTGCGACCTGTAGTTTGATTACAACAATAGATGGACAGACAGACGGACAGACAGACAGACAGACGGACAGACAGACAGACAGACGCACATTGCTAAATCGACTCAGAAAGTGATTCTAAGTCCATCGGTATACTTAACAATGGGTCTATCACACTTCCTTTTGGGTGTTACAAACAAATGCACAAAGCCATAATACTCTCGTGGAGTGTATAATGAACCGAAGTTAATCTTGTAAAAATTTATATCGAGAAGGACTCTAGTGTACATGTAAATACATATCAAATTTAGCCTAATATGTCATACGTCTTTTCATAATTTAATTTTTATTCTTTTACTTATTCAGGATTACAGTTATCTAATATTTATGCAAATAAAATTTTTATTATTTTGCCTTGTGAATACAACTCATATACACATACAGCCATGTGTACATGTGGTATTTGCAGACAAATCCATATGAATAAGTCTGTCTTGTAAGAACAACCATAAAAAATATTTACTAATATATGAAAATTATACAAACGACACACTGGAGGTAGAAACACACAGATATATCTGTGCACTTTGTTTCATGTCGGGTGCGGGTGTGTGAATTTATAAAATGACGCTACGTGCAAATTGCTTGGCACTGGATCACCGTCGTCATCAACATCGCCACAGAATGACTTTGGGTGTTCATTGTACATGTATGTCAGAGTATTAGGGTGTGTGGATAATATTAGAAATCAACTTCCGGTAGCATTAAAAACCAGATGTCAGTTATAACAGTAACGAAAAGGAAAACAAAACATTCAACAAAATTATATGACAGTTAAATACAATAATACTCTTGACATAAGGTGAGGTTGTGGTGAATTGCGGGCAGAAGCGTTTCAAAAGGGGGCGCACAATAATGACAGGGTGTTTAAGGTAACAGTTAGGGTTTGGGGTCGGGGAATTCCCGAATCGTCCAAACCGTCCAAATTCTTCCGGGAAAAAATTTTCAATTTCCCGGGAATACGGGAAATTAAAAAAATATATATATTTATTATGTTGATCAATAATTTAATGTTACTACATAAATTGTAATTTTTAGATGTATTTCAAATTCATATATGTATTTACATTACTGACAATAATGAGTATTTGTTTATATTGTATTACTAAAAACAAAACTTTTTTATGCGAAACCCAGCTAGGAGAATAAAAACTTTTTGTGAGGCTATTTGCAGGGTCTTTATTGTGAAATAAAAATATCATGTCGACAATACTATGGCTTACATAATGTAAATTTTCTTGTTTCCCTAGAAGAATCGAGGTGAACATATTCTTCAAGAACAATTTACTTTACAAATAAATACAAAATGAAAAAATCCAAATTGATAATGAGAAAATATAAATTCTTATTCAGGAATATATATTCATAAAATATAAATTCATAATCAGGAACTGTAAAATTTATAATCGAAGCTATGTATGTACGTTTTTCTATGGATATTTTCGTAGAAACACATATTTTATCAATGATCTCATTATAAATTTACATTTTCTCAATATGATTTTATATTTTCTCATTATGAATTCATATTTTCTGAATATGAAAACGTATTTTCTGATTATGAATTTGGATTTTATGATTACAAACTTGTATATTTCATTATGAAATGGTATGTTCCTATTATGAATTAATTATTCTCAATATAAATTAACAATTCTCATTATGAATTTATATTTCTCATTATGAATTAACATGTTCCTATTATAAATTTACATTACCCATTGAATTTATATGTTCCTATATGCATTTACATTTCTCAATATAAATTTGTATGTTCCGAATATAATCTTGAAAAAGTGTAGAGTAAAATATTTGTAAAATGAAAAATAATTTGTCAAATATTTTGACAATAACATTCGTTTTTAATTTGTAATATGACAGTATTGAAAAAAACACACCAATTATAAAATGTGGATATTTTAAACCATATTGGACATACCTATAAATAAATTACTTTTCCCCGGGAAAATTTTTCATTCCCGTTTTCCCGGGAAATGAAAAAAGTCCGGGAAACCCCAAACCCTAGTAACAGTACATATATAACATTATAACATGTTGTAAATTCGACTACCCTGGAGCGGTGGGAGCAAATTTTATAAAAATGTTGCTTTTGTGAGTAACCTTGAAGATAGAGGGTAGTATGTTTTGAAAAAAAATTGGGTCTGAAAAAAGTTTGGTCATGCGTTTGACTCACCTAGGTGCCTCATTGTGTCAGTTAGAGCGGTGGGAGCAATTTTTTTTAATTTAGATTTTGTATGGGATCACAATTAGGGAGTGAGAGTAGGGGTAAGTCTGTTCGGAAAAATGTTAGGGAAATTATCTACACAACATTCCCTTTCACAATTATAGGGTCTCCATTCTGTTCAATCAGTCTTAATTTGTTGGATAGTGTAATTTAATAATTTAATTTATTTAATTATACCCTCACTCTACAGAGTAGGAGGGTATATATCATTTGGGATAGAAAAAAGTGTTACGCATTGAAGGAGTGACTTAGGACCTTAAGTATGTTTGGACCCAATCCGTTTCGCGACTTTTTAAGATGTTTTAGCCATGTCCGTCCGTCTGTCTGGCTGCCTGGTGTACGCGATGACTCTCGAAGGGAGAGAAGAATCAATGCAATCTTTGCACATGGTAATATTTTTCCAAACTTAGTTTAAGTTCGAAGATGGGTAAAATTGCCACGCCCCTTATGGTACGTTCCACACGTATAATCTGAATCAGCTATATTTTGGTATTTGACAATGTTTTTATAATTACTTTAAGTGTACTAAATATGACGGGTTTTGCCACGCCCCTTCCCGTACCTCCCACACAAATCACGTAAAACTAAGTAAAATTAAAGCTGTTATAACTTCCATACTGATGATCGGAATACTGTGGAAATTGATATTTATCAACGCTTTTATAGTGGTTACATTCTCATGAAATATGGGCGATATTTCCACACCCCTTCTGGTATCTCCCACACAAAGTGGCATAAACTTTGGTTACAATAAAACCAACATAACATCCATACGGGTAGTCGAAATCATTTGCAATTTGATATTTTAAAATGTTTTTATAATCACTTTATCCTAATAAATATCTCTATCCTAGATAATATTAAATCCTTCGTAACTTCTACACTGGAGCATGGGATCCATTATGACGAACCGCCTAGTACCTTCCAAACAAATTATACTTCCCTACGTTATATTTAATTCCTTATAACTTCCGTATATATGTTCTCTGAGAGGGTGGGTATATATATATGCCGGTTTTGTGATGCTATAATTTTTTTTCAGAAATGGTGCAATCTACAAAGAAATGTACATAAAAGCCGTACATATTAGTTATTATTGCATTTCAAACCTTCCACACAGTCAAAGCAGCAAACATATCGAATTTCGTACCATTATCATCCTAAAAGTACGAATTTCGAAAATCCAGTATCGTTCGAGTTCATCATGGAATATGGACACACTAAATTTTACGATTGTAGCTGCAATCGTTCTTAACCCGAGTACCAGGTTTCATTTGGTTCTGAAAACAATTGTGACCTGTTCATAGATTATAAGAATAGGTGGCAAGATTGCTAAATCGACTCAACAAGTGATTGTAAATCGATCGGTATAATAAACGAGGGGTTTCGTTTCATTTTAAAAGCATAATACTCTAGTGGAAGGTATAAAAAATGCACCAAATGTAGTCTACCGAAAAAATTTTTTGCTGAACGAATGTATACGTTAATGTGGCCTTTGTACTAAAGGAGATTTATATATGTTTCTATTGGGCTTACTTTCTATCTAAAAATAGCAGAAACCGAATGTGTAGGAAATTGCATCACATAAACTGAAGGCACAGATCACGATCAGCACCCGTTTTCGTAATCCATTTTCACAAAACACTATCTTCTTCTTTTTACAATATCTCACTATTGTTACGAGAAAATATTATGTTATAAACTTATATGGAAGCTATTTACTTTACTAGTGGTTTGCGAGATTATCAGCGAATTTATGATAATAACTCGAAAATTATTTATATATTGCATGGACAATTTTTGGAAAATCTTATTAGAAAAGAAAATTTTACGAATATTTAGGATAACAGCAACAGTGTGCTATATAATACAGCTTTTCTATAACATTTTTTTGAATATCTTACAATTCTTGCACAAACTGATATTCTTCCAACCAGCCCCCCTCAGAGTCTGTCTAAATACGCCCTTGACAAAAACAGCGGGGGAGAAAGAAGAACAAACAAAAAACGTTTGTCACATTAACATTTATGAGTGTCATAAACACGATTTTTATTATTTTTATGATGATTTTTCGCTTTGCCATTCCTGTGAGGAATATTAAATTCATATTTTCGCACTGAATTAAAGAAATTGAAAGTATTTGCTCTTTACCCCTCGTGTCGAGCACCACAATGGAAACAATTTCCAAATTTGCCTTATTGCATAAAGGGCATCAATGCAAAGAGCATAGCAAAGCAATGCCACATAAACATTTCGCAATACTCGGGTTGTTAAGACATTGTAAACATTTGAAGAGGGTTACTGTGAGCCACCCAGCCGTTCCCACCCCTTGTTGAGATTTAAGAAGCTCCACCAAAACCAGATGCCAAAGATGATGAACTATAAAGAAAGCGTTGTTGTGCGAATAGCAAAATCAATTTACAAAATGCAAAGCAATGTCGGCAACTAGTAAGGTGGAACGATAGAACGGAGTATCTTTCAATCTTCTCATCATCATCCATCGGTCTGATGGTACTTCAAAGATGAGTATACTTTGAACTTTGCATTCAATCTGCAAAATTCTGTTTCCGTTTTCTGCAGTCCCCTAATTCAAGCAATTTATGTTTGCTTATTTTTCGTACTGTAAATAGATTTCAACAAAGAAAGATGGCTAGATAGCTATAAATGAGAGCTTCGCTTGGTGTAGCAGTGATATCCTTTTTAAAGCAAATCTATGGACAAGATGAAGCTACTTTAATGAAGGATTTGGATTTTTTTGACTATCAAGAATACAAGTGGGCTTCCTTCCATAACTATCGAATCTTCAAAATTAAATGCATAAGAAAGTGCATTTTTGGAAATGTGTTCCTTGCGTATTTTTGACATTGTATTTACAAAATAATAATATTAATGTTTTATTTTACTATATTTTTTTTACGCCAACATAAAGTTCGCGGATTCCTTATTTGTATACACCCTAATATATGATTTGTTTTTAAATCTTTTTAATGTAAAAGGTTTTCCAAAATAATTAACATGTAATTTTGACAGAACGTCATATATTATATTTAGCGATTTAAAGATTATAAACAAACATACATAATATGAAACCTACTCAAATTATAACAATTAAAAAGGCTTCAAGTTCTTATATACCCTCCACCGCTGTATTACCGGTAGATTAGAGGCTGTCGACATTACATAGAAGTGCACTACTATATTAGGAAAATTGTGATGCTGCATTGTTATAATATTATTAGTCCCCTACTATATGTAATTATAAAACTTCAAGTGTAATCAAAAATTGAACATTAGCAGCAATCTTTACAAATGTGCCCTAAATTTTATTAGGTAGAAAGAATTTTCCTCCAGTCCGATTTTCCCCATTCATAATTTCATGATTTTAGCTACAGCCTATTGCTTTGTACCAGTTTCACTCATTTTTCCATATTGACCCTAAAAGAACGAATTTAGAAAAATCCGATTTCCGAGAGCAAAATTGAATATCCTGATTCTATGTACAGCCGCTTGATTGGTGCTAAATTTGATCCCATTTAGATCGTGAAGGCACGAATATCGAAAGATCTCTTTATTTTCCGCGTCTACGCAGTCAAAGAAATGTGCACACCGAATTTCATTATTATAGCCGCAGCCGCTTGGTTTGTACCATTTGTAGCTCCATTCGCCCCATTTTCCGCATAAAAGTAAAAAAAAAAAACGAAAAATTTTTTGTTTCGCATCTTCACAGTCAGATGACAGTATACACCGAATTTCAAGATTTCAACTTCAGCGGTTTGGTTGGTACTATTTTTATCCCTCTTTTGGAATTGTATTCTTAACACGTCGTACGTGGCACCGTCGTGGGGTGCCACGTCGTACGTTTCCGTACGACAGTGATTGTGTTTACTTATAGCCAAAAAAATGTTTGGCCTCCTGGGAAGGTTTGCTTCAAAACCGCTTGGCACTCAATGTGTTAAAAGTACGAATTTTGAAAAATCCCTCTATTTTGCGTATCTACACAATTAAAGGTTTTTAGCTGTTGTCGTATCATTGGTACCATTTTTATCCCTTTTTGTCCCATTTCGCCCGCTAAAACTCTTATTTTCTTTTCGGTGATTTTACGCTACAAGAGGAATGTACGTAACAAATTTCAAGTGCATATAAAGCAGAAAAAAAAACAAGTACACACAGAGAATGAGATTGTTAGAATTCCATCAGAGCCAATAAATAATGATATATCCACAACTATTTTTATTGAAAACATCATATTTTCATATTCTTCATAGATATGTAGTTTAATGTACTATAATAACATCGTCATAATCAAAGGAAAGTAAACACAGCAAGAACATTGGCTATATCAATCGAAGACAATACAAATATTTTGTGATTAGCTCGTACAATTGTGACAACTACTTTTTACACAGAAATTAATACTTTAGTATCAATAATTAGTGATGACAACAAATAATTTATTTCTTACAATGAAATTTGCACCAAAAAGCTTAATATTTTTGTCATCACTTATTGATCATTATCCCAACATCGGAAGGAATTGAACTGTAATAATATTGTTGGTTGTAGTAATCATTTTCATAAATATACAAAATATTAAATGAATTTGGTTAACTCTACCAAAAATTTGAATTACACAAACAATAATTTGTTGTTACAATAAACGAATATAAAATTTTCAGTCGGCTGTCAAACACAAGCATAAAGGAAATAAATAAACAAACGTAATTCAAAAAACAGAAGACAAACAAAATAAGCGTGCAAATTTGGAAACTAAACAAAAGAAGTAAGTTGTAGTAAGTTTATCTCAAAAACCAAAAGACTACGTGTAAGCTAAAATATTGTGGGGCTGAAATACGAGGTGAGGCGCCTTACAGCAAATTAAAAAGAAACCCAGTAAGGAAAGGGCGGGGCCGACTCTATGATACACTCCACTTTCAATCCGAATACAATTCAATTCGGTGTAAAAGTGAAAACGGGAAGGTTTTTTGTATCCTGTAAATGTATGTGCTTGACAAAAAATTTTATATCGGAAAGGACATTTGTATGAGGATATATTGAAACCTGGAACGAAATAGGTGAAATATAAAATGTATAGTTTGGCCAAAATCGGTTAAACTTATGGGAGCAACATTTGAATTTGGGCTATATTTAAATCTGAACCGTTCTTACACACTTTCACCATAGTTTTGTTTAGATAGATTATAAGATGTTGTGCGAAATTTAAAGAAAATCGAGCACAATATGTGGCTTTTAAAGCGGCAAAAGTCAAATCGGGCGCGACATTTGTATGGGGGCTATATCTAAATCTGAACCGATCTTACCCAATTTTTGCATAGTGTTTCTAGTTGGATTATAAGATGTTGTCCCAAATTTAAAGAAAATCGGGTACAATATATGGTTTTTAGAGCGCAAAATTCAAATCGGGAGCGACATTTGTATGGGGCCTATATCTAAATCAGAACCGATCTAGCCCGCTTTAGCCACAGGTGTTTCTAGTTAGATTATAAGATGTTGTGCCCGCTTTAGCCACAGGTGTTTCTAGTTAGATTATAAGATGTTGTGCCAAATTTAAAGAAAATCGATTAGAATATATGACATTTAAAGCGGAAAAAGTCAAATCGGGAGCGACATTTATATGGGGCTATATCTAAATCTGAACCGATCTTACCCAATTTCTGCATAGGTGTTTCTAGTAAGATTATAAGATGTTGTGCCAAATTTAAAGAAAATCGAGGACAATATGTAGTTTCTAGAGCTGAAAAAGTCAAATCGGGAGCGAAATTTGTATGGGAGCTATATAAAAATCTGAACCGATCTGACCGATATTCACCATGGGTGTTTCTAGTGGAAATATAAGATGTTTTACCAAATCTGAAGACAAACTGATACATTATGTGCTTTCTAGAGCGGAAAAAGTCAAATCGGGAGCGAAATTTTTATGGGAGCTATATATAAATCTGAACCGATCTGTCCGATATTCACCATGGGAGTTTCTAGTGGGAATATAAGATGTTTTACCAAATCTGAAGACAATCTGATACAATATGTGGTTTCTAGAGCGGAAAAAGTCAAATCGGGAGAGAAATTTGTATGGAAGCTATATATAAATCTGAACCGATCTAACACATTTTTACCACAGGTGTTTCTAGTTACAATATAAGATGTTTTGCCAATTTTAAAGAAAATCTGTTGTAATATGTGGTATCTAGAGTGAAAAGAGTCAAATCTGGAGTGAAATTCGTATGGGGGCTATATCTAAATCTGAACCGATTTTCTTCAAATTAAATAGCGTTCGTCCTTATCCCGAAAAACATTGTTGTGCAAAGTTTCATTTGGTTCTGTCTACAATTGCGACCTGTGTTGTGATTACAAGAATAGATGGACGGACGGACGGACGGACGGACGGACGGACGGACGGACGGACGGACAGACAGACGGACATTGCTAAATCGACTCAGAAAGTGATTCTAAGACGATCGGTATAATTAACAATGGGTCTATCTCGTTTCCTTTTGGGTGTTACAAACAAATACACAAAGACATAATACTCTCGTGGAGTGTATAAATACTAATATATCATTTCATAATTTTCAGATAAATCTGAATGACTTTATTTATATAAAAAGTAACGCCTACATAAATCAAGAATATGGAAAAGGAAAAATGCTTTCCAGAAAGATTATTTAAAGCAGTTTAAATTAATTCTAAAGACGTTTCAATCTTCGGACTCCTCAAATCATATACATATAAACGCTCTTTACCCAATTTACTGTGGAATCAGTTGCTGAGGACGTTTATATCCAACATTTTTCCAAAACCAAAGACGGCAGTGCTCAAAAAAATTCTAAGGAGCTCTGAAAGATTAAACGAAGGTAGCTTTTTTCCATTGCTAATGTAATTTTGTTGGCATATATATATTTATATTCTAGAATAGTAATAGCTTCCTTATTACTGTCATATATGTTTCCTTCGACGCTCGTTCGAAACCCACAAAGAAAATAGGCGAAAGTTTCGAAAATCGAAATTCAAGAAAGTTTATGTGATAAGAAATACTTTGTTGATGGCCCGTTAAAAGGAATCGAAATTTGTTTCTGTATATATATGACCCTCAACATTACATATCAACCCGAAGCGAAAATTTGACTCTTTTAAAAAGTATATTTATATGTATACAGCACCAAACAACTAAAGCATTACAAGGTAAAAGTTTAGAAAAGCTAAAAAGACAAAATTGAGAATAAACATCAAGATGAAAAACTGCTTATAATTCGAACAAGAGAATAAACATTTTAAAATCTTTAAATATCAATCATCAATTAAAAACTGCAACAATACTTTTGGACAATGACTTTACCTACAAAACTGTTTCATACATTAAAAACTGCAATTAAAAAATCGATCCTTTAGCTAAAGAAATAACTTGCGTCATGTTTGGTGATTTACTTTTGAAATTAAATCTAGTGTTTTGTTTGGATGTATCTGAAAATAGTGCATCTGTTTTGGATTAATTGAGTATATTATTCTCAAATGTGAAATTTCTATGTTAAAATTATACAAACATGGTACTTCGAAATACATTTCCCCTTACAGAGTTAGCTCCAAGGAGACATTGTTGAACTAAAAATCCTAAATGTAAAATATTTGACAAAATTGTATATGGAAATGAAATATTAGTTATTATATTATACTGTATTTTAAAATGTAATAAATAAAACATTCAAAGTATAACCATGTCTTTTTAATGAATTTCGGTTAGGATAATCGAATACAAAAAAATTTATTCAATCAACAAATGGTCGCAGCAACCAAATATCGTAATCCGGACAACCGAATTTAAAAACAACATAAAACCAACAAATGATAATAACAACAGATATATATAATAATTTAGTTGCAGATACCATTTTGATAGTTCGATGCACCAAAACATTCTAGATTTATTTTCTCTGCCACAAATAATTTCAGTTCACAGTACTGAAAATGCTATTGTTGCCACAAAAAATCAGTTATACTGATGGAATCACCCATGCAATATTATGATAGTACGTAGAACTACAAAAATTCGGTTGACAAAAAATTCGGTTGGGGTAATGAATCTGTTTTCTGTGTGTAAGGAAAGGCTAAAGTCGGGCGGGGCCGACTATATGATACACTCTACTTTCCAACCGAATACAGTCCAACTCGGTAAAAAAGTGAAAACGTGAAGAATTTTGGTATGTTTCCTAATCATAGGCTAATACGACCTGGTTCGATTTGTCAAATCGATAAGAATATTTGTATCGGGGCTATATCCAAACATGGAAAAATGTGACTAACTTTCACAATAAGTTCTTCCAGTTCAAATATAACGTGTTATGCTCACTTTGAAGAAATTCGGCGAAAATTCCTGGTTTCTGGGGCGGAAAAAGTTGTAAAGTTATATATAAATCTGAACCGATCTAACACATTTTTACCACAGGTTTCTAGTTGAAATATAAAATGTTTTGCCAATTTTGAAGAAAATCTCTTGTATTATATGGTATCTAGAGTGAAAAGATTAAAATCGGCAGTGAAATTCGTATGGGAGCTATATGTAAATCTGAACCGATCTGACCCATTTTCACTATGGGTGTTTCATGGACAAATATAATATATTTCGCCTAATTCGAAGAGGATCTGTTAAAATATGTGGTTTCTAAAGCGGAAAAAGTCAAATCGGGAGCTAAATTTGTACGGGAGCTATATATAAATCTGAACCGATCCAACACATTTTTACCACAGGTGTTTCCAGTTGAAATATAAGGTGTTTTGCCAATTTTGAAGAAAATCTGTTAAAATATGTGGTATCTAGAGTGAAAAGAGTCAAATCGGGAGTGAAATTCGTATGGGGGCTATATCTAAATCTGAACCGATTTTCTTCAAAATAAATAGCTTTCGTCCTTATCCCGAAAAACTTCGTTGTGCAAGGTTTCATTTGGTTCTGTCTACAATTGCGAACTGTATCGTGATTACAAGAATAGATGGACGGACGGACGGACGGACAGACAGACTGACGGACATTGCTAAATCGATTCAAAAAGTGATTCTAAGTCGATCGGTATAATTAACAATGGGTCTATCCTTCCTTTTGGGTGTTAAAAACAAATGCACAAAGACATAATACTCTCGTGGAGTGTATAAAAATGTACCCTAAATTTTATTAGGTACTAGCTGAACCCCCGCCCGCTTCGCCAGGCAGAAAAACAAACGGGAATAAAAATCATATTGTTTTTTCTTGTGATCGGTATTATATGTACTACTTATAATCAAGGTATTTCCCTGAGATACAAAAGAAATGGATATGTTCCATGGAAAATATTGAAGTACGGCGAATAAATGAAGAAATGTCAAAAATCAAATTGATTTTAGGTTGAGTGTGATTCTCCTCCTTTCTATTACCCAAACAAAAAACTTCCTACGTAAGAAGAACTTACTAAATCAAATAGCTGGAATTCGAATGTACTATATTCATCACACATAGAAAGTCAATCAAATTGTTCACTAATCAAACAACACAAAAACTAAAAAATTAATATAATTTCCGTTTTCTTGACTTAAGTCGGATTTTGGCGATATTTCTTTTTAGTAAACTTTCTTTGCTATTATGCTAAAAAAATCCAAAAAAATGAGTAATTTTACAAAATTCAAATCAAAAATTCCCCATCATTCAAATCCCGCCCATTTGTATAACAATATAGGAATCTCGGTGTCGAATATACTCTAAAACAGGTTTTAATTTCGTATGCGAAGGGTCACGGATACTCTCCGCCCATCTCGGTGTCGAATATACTCTAAAACCGGTTTTAATTTCATATGGGAAGGGCCACGCCCACTTTCCGCCCATATTTGCACAAATATTTACACTGGATCTATTCAGACAATTGTTCAGCACTCTAGGTGTCATAGAACTGATAATATTCAATAATAGGTTTTAACTTCGTATGTGAAGTACAACGCCCACTATCCCACTACCGCCCATTTTTGGTACAACTACGAAGGTTTATGCTAGATGCACTCACAAAAAATGCAGTATTGCAGCTGTTATAAAAATATATTCAATAATATGTTTTAAGTTTATATGTGAGGTAGCACGCCCACTTTTCCAATACCGCAAATTTTTGACATAACTACCCACAAAACACACAAAATTTCAGTATTGTATCTGTCATAGAACTGGATATATTAGAAAATGGGTTATAACTTCGTATGGGAGGTGCCACACCCAATTTTCCAATACCGCCCATTTTTGCCACAACTACGCACATTGATGATAGATGCACTTACACAAAATTTCAGTATTGTATCTATCATAGAATTGAATATATTCGAAAATGGGTTATAACTTCGTGCTATATGCACTTACATAAAATTTCAGCACTCTTTGTGTCATAGAACTAACAATATTCAATAATAGGTTTTAACTTCGTATGGGAGGTGCCACGCCCATTTGTCCAATCCCGCCCATTTTTGGCACAACTACGCACATTGATGCTAGATACACTTACATAAAATTTCAGCACTCTAGGTGTCATAGAACTGACAATATTCAATAATAGGTTTTAACTTTGTGTGGGAGGTGCCACGCCCACTTTTCCAATACCGCCCATTTTTGGCACAACTACGCAACTTGATGCTATATGCACTTACACAAAATTTCAGCACTCTAGGTGTCATAGAACTGACAATATTCAATAATAGGTTTTAACTTCGTATGGGAGGTGACACGCCCATTTGTCCAATCCCGCCCATTTTTGACACAACTACGCAGATTGATGCTAGATACACTTACATAAAATTTCAGCACTCTAGGTGTCATAGAACTGACAATATTCAATAATAGGTTTTAACTTCGTATGGGAGGTGCCACGCCTATTTGTCCAATCCCGCCCATTTTTGGCACAACTACGCAACTTGATGCTATATGCACTTACACAAAATTTCAGCACTCTAGGTGTCATAGATCTGACAATATTCAATAATAGGTGTTAGCTTCGTATGGGAGGTGCCACGCCCACTTTTCCAATACCGCCCATTTTTTTGCAAAACTGTGCAGGCTAACAATTAGTGGACTTTCACAAAAATTCAAGACTCTAGCTGCAACAGTACTCCGAATATGCTAATTTATAAAAAACGAATAAATCCCCAATTTGTGTGGGAGGTGCCACGCCCACTGAAAATATCAAAAATTTATATAGCCTATTTTCACCACCGGTTCAACATGAACATACTGTGAAAATTTCAAGAAGATCGGTCCAGTAGTTTAGTCTGCTATAAAGAACAAACAAACAAACACAGATTCATTTTTATAAAGAGTGATTTTTTTGAGGTTAGGATTTTCATGCATTAGTATTTGACAGATCACGTGGGATTTCAGACATGGTGTCAAAGAGAAAGATGCTCAGTATGCTTTGACATTTCATCATGATTCGTCTTACAAACGAACAACGCTTGCAAATTATTGAATTTTATTATCAAAATGCGTGCTCTGTTAAGAAAGTTCATTGCGCGCTTCCATTTTATGGTCAGTTTAATCGACCCACTGAAGCGGCTATTCGGGCTATTGTGACTAAATTTCGCACCAAATTTACATTGTTGGACATTAAACCACCAACACGCTTACGTAGAGTGCGAACTGAAGAAAATATCACAGCTGTATCGGCCAGTGTTAATGATGACCACCAATTTTCGATTCGTCGCCGTTCGCACCAATTGGGTCTCTGTTACTCAAAAACGTGGAAATGCCAAAATTGGACTAAGCGGATGGACCACCTAAGACGCAGCCGCGGTCAACATTTAAATGAAATTATCTTCAAAAAGTAAATGTCATGGACCAATCTAACGTTTCAAATAAAGAACCGATGAGATTTTGCAAATTTTATGCGTTTTTTTTAAAAAAAAAGTTACCAAGCTCTTAAAAAATCGCCCTTTATATATAGATAAGGAATTTTCCTCCAGTCCGATTTTCCCCATTCCTAATTTCATGATTTTAGCTACAGCCGATTGCTTTGTACCAGTTTCACTCATTTTTCCATATTGACCCTAAAAGAACGAATTTAGAAAAATCCGTACCTCTTATTTTCCGAGAGCAAAATTGAATATCATGATTCTATGCACAGCCGCTTGATTGGTGTTAAATTTGATCCCATTTAGATCGTGAAGGCACGAATATCGAAAGATCTCTTTATTTTTCGCGTCTACGTAGTCAAAGAAATGTGCACACCGAATTTCATTATTATAGCCACAGCCGCGTGGTTTGTACCATTTGTAGCTCCATTCGCCCCATTTTCCACATAAAAGTAAAAAAACGAATTTTTTTTGTTTCGCATCTTCACAGTCAGATGACAGTATACACCGAATTTCAAGGTTTCAACTTCAGCGGTTTGGTTGGTACTATTTTTATCCCTCTTTTGGAATTGTATTCTTAACACGTCGTACGTTTCCGTACGACAGTGATTGCTTTTACTTATAGCCAAAAAAATGTTTGGCCTCCTGGGAAGGTTTGCTTCAAAACCGCTTGGCACTCAATGTGTTAAAAGTACGAATTTTGAAAAATCCCTCTATTTTGCGTATCTACACAATTAAAGGTTTTTAGCTGTTGTCGTATCATTGGTACCATTTTTATCCCTTTTTGTCCCATTTCGCCCGCTAAAACTCTTATTTTCTTTTCGGTGATTTTACGCTACAAGAGGAATGTACGCAACAAATTGCAAGTGCATATAAAGCAAAAATTAAAAAATGCTTAAATAGTCGAACAATTAGGGGTTATTTTCAGTCCTTGTTAGGGAGAAATTTATCCCTCTGGGTCGATTTCGCCCACTTTCAATCCCAACCGATTTGCAACCACAAGACACATTTAGGGACAATTTGAGACTTCTACCTCATTTCATTCGGCAGCTAGCGTGTTTTCAACAGACAGACAGATGTACATGGCTAGATCGTCTTAGAATTGTACCACGACCCAGAAAATATATACTTTTCGCAGTCTCCGATGAGTATTTCAACCCCCATCCTGGAGTGTATACAAAAATATATGGTTTTTCTAAAACCACTTTTCAAAATGTTTGACTTTTCATCCAACATTTATCTTATTTCATTCTTATTTTAAACGTGTTTAAAAGGTTTTCTATATTTAGGGTATATCATGTTATCAAATTCTATTATCTAATAACTTATCCCCAGGACAGTGCAATTGGATGTTTTTATTTTTTTTTGTTTCTTTTATCTCAGAAACTACACGCGAAATTGACATGAGAACTTCTTTATTTTTGCTGATATCTCAAAACTAATGGAAATACAGTATTTAAAATACGGAAGTAGTTATTTGCTGAGCTTTCACGTTTATATAACATGATCAAATTTCAAGTCATAGTGGATTCCATGCACCATTATAAAAGTTATGAATGATTTAATACTACGAGACAATTGTGTGGTAGATACAAGAAGGGGTGTGGCTAAAGCATAAATATTTATTATGTTTAAAGGGATTATAAAATCATTTTCAAATATTAAATTGCATATGATTTTGGCTGTTCGTATGGATGTTATATCGATCATCCGTATAGATAGAGTTATAATAGCTTTAATTTTACACAGTTCAGGTTGATTTGTTTGGGAGGTACTAGAAGGGGCTTGCAAACCCATTCAAATAAATTTCAAACAGTTCAGTTACAAACACAAAATAATTAATTGTTAAAGAAATTTCATATTTGTTGGATTATTCGACATTTTGGACCGGTCAAAATAATAGCAGTGTTCACAAAATCTCAAGAAAAAGGAATTTTATATAAATTTTTCAATTCGATTTGATGTTATAAGTAAGATATTATGAAATTTACACTACTTCTGAAATATTAATATATTATTTGATTTGAACTGGGATATTGTCCTGGCTCAAGACCATTTTGCTTCTATATTTAATAGAATGCAAATTTTTTTTTACAAATGGCATGGTGACATTTATTACTTGGCTGCAGACTACCACGATCATGAGTGCGACCATGTCAAAAGTCTTTTCAAGTGGCTTCGCAGCGCCTTTTCAACATCAAACCCGGCCTCTATAAGGAGATGATTCTCACAAACGAACGAGAATCACAACTCGCTTGCCGAATTTGCGTTTAAAAAATCGCACCAAGTAATAAAGCACACAACGATCATTAAAACGATCATAAATTCGATATTATAAGAAGAAACCAGTAAGGAAAGGCTAAAGTCGGGCGGGGCCGACTCTATGATACACTCCACTTTCAATCCGAATACAATTCAATTCGGTGAAAAAGTGAAAACGGGAAGGTTTTTTGTATCCTGTAAATGTATGTGTTTGACAAAAAATTTTATATCGGAAAGGACATTTGTATGAGGATATATTGAAACCTGGAACGAAATAGGTGAAATATAAAATGTATAGTTTGGCCAAAATCGGTTAAACTTATGGGAGCAACATTTGAATTTGGGCTATATTTAAATCTGAACCGATCTTACCCACTTTCACCATAGTTTTGTTTAGTTAGATTATAAGATGTTGTGCGAAATTTAAAGAAAATCGAGCACAATATGTGGCTTTTAAAGCGGCAAAAGTCAAATCGGGAGCGACATTTGTATGGGGGCTATATCTAAATCTGAAACGATCTTACCCAATTTCTGCATAGTGTTTCTAGTTGGATTATAAGATGTTGTCCCAAATTTAAAGAAAATCGGGTACAATATATGGTTTTTAGAGCGCAAAATTCAAATGGGGAGCGACATTTGTATGGGGCCTATATATAAATCTGAACCGATCTAGCCCGCTTTAGCCACAGGTATTTCTAGTTAGATTATAAGATGTTGTGCGAAATTTAAAGAAAATCGATTAGAATATGTGGCATTTAAAGCGGAAAAAGTCAAATCGGGAGCGACATTTATATGGGGGCTATATCTAAATCTGAACCGATCTTAACCAATTTCTGCATAGGTGTTTCTAGTAAGAGTATAAGATGTTGTGCCAAATTTAAAGAAAATCGAGTAGAATATGTGGTTTCTACAGAGGAAAATGTCAAATTGGGAACGACATTTGTATGGGGGCTATATCTAACTCTGAACCGATTTGACCTATTTTCACCATAGATGTTCTTAGTTTAAATATAAGATGTTTTGCCAAATCTGAAGACAATCTGATACAATATGTGAAAAAGTCAAATCGGGAGCGAAATTTGTATGGGAGCTATATATAAATCTGAACCGATCCGACCGATATTCGCCATGGGAGTTTCTAGTGGGAATATAAGATGTTTTACCAAATCTGAAGACAATCTGATACAATATGTGGTTTCTAGAGCGGAAAAAGTCAAATCGGGAGAGAAATTTGTATGGGAGCTATATATAAATCTGAACCGATCTAACACATTTTTACCACAGGTGTTTCTAGTTACAATATAAGATGTTTTGCCATTTTAAAAAAAATCTGTCGTAATATGTGGTATCTAGAGTGAAAAGAGTCAAATCGGGAGTGAAATTCGTATGGGGGCTATATCTAAATCTGAACCGATTTTCTTCAAATTAAATAGCGTTCGTCCTTATCCCGAAAAACATCGTTGTGCAAAGTTTCATTTGGTTCTGTCTACAATTGCGACCTGTATCGTGATTACAAGAATAGATGGACGGACGAACGGACAGACAGACGGACATTGTTAAATCGACTCAGAAAGTGATTCTAAGACGATCGGTATAATTAACAATGGGTCTACCTGGTGGAGTGTATAAAAACAAAAACACGTCAAAATAATCAGTTTATATCTTGCAACCATTCGCCGAATTTACTGTCTAGTACAAAAAACACACTTACGCCCGCCACCGAAATAAAAACAATGTCTGTCCATCTTTGAGAGTTTAAAATGTTCGTAGAATACCAAGAAACCATAATCTGTAAGCCAGAAATCCGAGAAAATTCCCTCTTAAAAATAAAAGACATGTCACAAAAAAAATTGCATTTCGCAAACACACACCTGCAGTAGCCAACCAAAAAGTGGGTGTACGTTTTATGGTCAATTTAATCAAAAATTGTTTTATATGGTGGGACAGCCCCTCGACAGTTTGTAAGACGTCCACATAACACGGAATACATCTCCAGGTATAGAACCAAAACTGTCAAATAGTCAGGATCAAGCATAATGACTCGGGCGTGTTTTTCTTATTATGGAGTTTGGTCAATACATTGGCCCAGAACTACTATGGACTCTGCCCAGTACATCAGAATACCGCGTAAGCATAATATGTTACGTATGCATAATATGGAATGCCCCTTAAATGAGTCTTCTAGAAGGTCAATTATCCCGAAAACACCAGCCGACTCGTAAAAAGGAGGTTTGAAGTCAATAATATCGATGTTATGGAATGGTTCGGGCAGACACCGCATCTCAATCTAATCAAAAATTTGAAGTGTGATGACTAAAATGAGGTCTCACTAGCAATACTGAAAAAAATAACGATATTTGACACGAAATTATAGAGGCATGGTCAAAACTACCGCATGAAAGGTGCAAAATACTAGTTGACACCAAGAAACGACGTTTTGTAGCAATATTTAACAATAAAGTCAGTACAACTAACTTTTAAATTCAAGAAAATATCTATTTTTTTGACTGGTCTCATTTTTGACATAAATGGTTCTAAAGCTTAAACTCGAAATTACAAAAACTTAATTTTTTATTTAAAACCGTATTAAGAATGGCACAATACCACATTTCAATCACCGTAAAAGCGTTTACGATTTTCGAAGTAACACTGATATTTTTCTTTGTCGACATTTTTTATCTCGCCGCTGTTATTTTTTGACCGCAGCTGTATATTTGTGTGTGTTTCCTCTGCCTTAATTTAAGTTTTTGCTATAAAAAGCTGACATGGTTTTAACATCAACATTCGCTGTTATCCCTGAACGTTGCGCCGGTAATAACAGGCAAAAAGCGAGCTTTCTTGTCGTGTACAGAGAAAGTCTCTGATAAAAATTTGTATATTATATCAAGCAAAAAAAATTAAATAAGAAAAGCAATTCTTATTTGATTTTTTTTGCTGTGACATCAACATTCGCTGTTATTCCTCAACGTTGCGCTGGTAATAACCGACAAAGAGCGAGATTTCTGGTCTTGTATATAGAAGGTCTTTTGTATAGATTTTCCCCTCATCTTAATCGCACGTAACCTTTCTTTTTCCCCTATTATATATTTACGCTCTTTGATCTACACTCTTTTCTCGCTCTTATGAGGAAAATGGGTGTTTCAAAATGAACATTTTTCGTGATTTTTGGTTAATTGTGAATTATCAAAGGAAAACAGTACAAATAGACGGCAGCAAATGTTAAAATAATGAAAACCAGTGACGTGTTCACTCGAATTTTGTGATATTTATTATTTTTATTTATTTTTTCAATTTTACTAATTGCAAAACATTTTATTGAAAAATAAGACAAAAATTATCCTATTCGTCTATGTTCCCGGTATTCTTCATTATGAAATTTCCATGTTATTGTGAATGATTTCTGTCAACACAGATGAGAGAATTCTCTTAAATTTTATTTTGTCCATCTTAGTCTAACGTAACTCAGTCAATTTTTTAGAAGAGACGGCCGGACCTTCTCAAACACCTTTAATGTACAAGACAAAAAATCTCGCTCTTTGTGTGTTATTATCGGCGCAACGTTCGGCAATAACAGCGAATGCTGATGTTATATCCATGTTAACTTTTTACAAAAAACATAAAATAAGAAAAACAATGGATACATACACAAATATACACGAAAACGAAATGAATACATGTGTTTGATTCCTAAACGTTTGAAATATATTTGAATTTCTCAGCAAAACATTACAAAAACAGTAAAATAACGACAAACAATTGTGTTTTGCAGAAGCAAATGTTATTGCTGTTCGGTGGCATAGCGAGATTTCCCCTCTTATATATTTACGCTCTTCGGTACAATACAATAAATCTCACTCTTTCTATGTTATTACCTGTGTAACGTTGATGAAGAACATATAATGTTGATTTTACAGCCATGTTATCATGTTACAGCAAAAAATTAAATTAAAAAATATTTGAATTTCTTAAACAAAACCTTATAAAAATAGTAAAATAACGACAAACAATTGTACTTTGCAGACGCAAATGTTACTGCTGTTCGGTGGCATAGTTTGTTTTTCTGAAAGTTAACATACAAAAAGCGAGTTTTCCCTTATTGTACTTTGACGCTCTTTGATAGGGAGCTTTCTTCTCTCTTCTCTCTACACTTTACGCTCTCTGATGCTCTGTAAGGAATTTATCTTCCTCAAGCAAAAGGGAGTTCTAAGTCCCTCTTCGGTCGTGTATTAATTTTAATCTTTATTTGCTCAATGAAAATAGTTACAATTCATTTTTATTAATAATCCCGCGAAGCCTTTTGGCTTGCCTGCAAACTAAATTTACAGTAAAAACTTATAACCAGCCAAAAAAGTCTTCCGTAAGAGGTACATTTTAATAGCATCTCTAAATCCAAAGTGAATTTTTCGAGCTTTTGAGGAAGTTCGTTTTAACAACTTCCAAAGATAATATGGTTATATCTCGTAACATTTTCACAAGTGAATGGGAACGAGTTTTTAGTATGGGGTCACAGAGGTATCGGTTTCGAATCGTGGATCGCGAAAAACTTTTTCCTTTTTTATTACTTTTATAAATAAATAAACAATGTTTATTTTTTATAATTTTAACAATTTAAAGATTTTATTGCGTTATAAATGTACTTTAAATATTTAATTTTTTAATAATTGCACTGTCCAACAAATTAAGACTTTTTGAGTGGAAAGGGCTTGTTAAGTAGATCATTTTTTTTAGAATAAACTTATAGTCCAGCTGTTCTGAGTTTCTTTTTATCGCGGGTCAAAGTTTTCATTTTTTGGTCGAAGGGAGCATTATACTAAGTAAGTTAATGTCTGAACGAATTCTTATTATCAGAACGGAATTTCACGAGGATCATTTTTGTGGAATATCTTAACCCTCTAACTCCTCTCTTTATGGGTCAACGTGACCCCTTTTTCGAGGAAATCAAAAAAGTCCTTGCAAAAAGGACATTTAAGGATTAAAATGTTTGCCGGTCTGTCTCCTGTGGGGGCCTGATCTTCCCGCCTAAATAGCAAAATTACACGCCAGCTTATACAACAAAATTAAGGGGGTTAAAATTTGTCCATGTTTTTTGGAAATTCGATCTTTTTCGACAAAAAATGTGGGTATTTCGGTAGAGCGGTAAACAAAAAATACAAATTGAATATTTTTTCAAAATTTTCAATTTCGCGGGAGATATAGCTAAAATGATTTGTATGCAAGACATTTTTGTTTTGTAATTTGCTCGCGATCTATCCAACGGATCCGGCAGATGTTTTGCATGTGTGATAAGAACCAATGTCGCTTGTAACATATATATGGTAAGTCGCAAAGGTGCGATTGTTGCAAAAATCCAAAATTCGCGGTTGTAATTGCATTTACTTCAACTTTCTCTATCTGGCTTTCTGAAACAATTCAGTCACAAATATTCCCTATTTAGTCAGCAATCATATCTCAAAAAATCCTAGCAATCTCTATATGATAGAAAGTTACCCGGGTTTTTCTGAAGACACTTTTTACAATTTTTGATTTTACAGTCAACATTTATCCTATTTTAGTCTTATTTTAGCCTTTTTTAAAAATTGAACGGACACTGCGATTATTTTTAATAACCAGGAATGGCCCAATTCTATATTTCAATATTCTTTCTTCTTGCAATAGAAAATCGACAAAACCTACCAAAATAAGATTTAGCCTACCATCCTACCAAAGGAAAAATAACCTACCAATTTTGGTAGGAAAAGCCCAAAACGGCAACCCTGGTCTGAGCATTCAAAGAAAAAACTTGTAAATCTTTGGCTTTACAGAAATAAATGTTAAATATGTCTCGCCTTTCTGCAAGTGAACATACAAAGAGCGAGCTTTCTTCTCTCGTAATTTTACGCTCTATCATTTTTCGTCTCTCTATACTTTACGCTCTCTGCTGCTCAGTCTGAGCACCCAAAAAAAAACTTGTAAATCTGTACACATATGTACATTGTACATATGTAATCACAGTCTATGTATAAAGTTTGCGTATTCATAAATCCACTACAACGGTAAAATTGGAGTGACTCACCTTTTCGATAATGCATTTTCATCGCATTCACTAATTGTTGTAGTATTAATTTCAGTCAGATCAATGAATGTGTATTCGACAAAGTGACGAAAGAGGCTACATTGCTCTCTTGCACTTCCTGGTCAACAAAATTATGTTTATTACGTTCATATTATTTTGTTGTCTTTTAAATCTTAACTTGTTCCTTCTTTCTAATGTTCCTTTTATTTTTGCAATAAACCACCATAAAAAAAATACAAAGATATTTTAGCGAACCATCAACCAGCCACTAACAGAGAATCGCACACAAATACCCGAAAGGAAAATAACGACACAACGATTCATAGTTCTTCTCATAAACTTTGTTTGCGAATGCTTGACCCGAGCTACATTTCGGAAATTAACATTGAAATTAAATAACATTTCATATGAATTTTTGCAATTTATAAAAAATGTACACAACGACCGTGCACACCCTTTTGATCGCGACATAGAACTAATAAATTGATGTTGGTTGATTTATTCTTGTTGACTTTGCCACATACGAAGCTAAAGGATGCAAAAGAGTCACAACTAGCAACGGACGAAGGAGACGAAAATTAAAGCTTCTTTTTCAGGGTTACCGTACAACTTAGTATCTGATATTGTTAAGTATCGTGACTACAGAATAGTCTTGGCCTTTGCGCAAAAAACCCTATTTCGACATAAACCGCAATATGTACATTAATTCCTACGCCATAAATAATGTTTTTGTGGGACATACGTTTGATTTTTTTTAAATAAATTGTTTTTAGATTTTTAAGAAATGAAAGATTTTCCGAATAGACCAGTGATACTGAAGAATGGAAGATGTGTCAAGGCGAAAACTGCAGAACTGAACTTTAGTTTGTGGCGAATAGGAGAATAAATATAAAATATTTGACATAGTTAAAATATTTCAATGCGTTTGAAAGGTTTTTTCTTGACGGTTTATAGAAATTAGATTTATTCCAATAAATATATTTTTTTCATAATCAAAAAATTAAACATAATATTATATTTATTTGTATATGAACTAATGCCCACTTCGATTTTAATAATTTTTCCAATGTGTTTGCTTTCAACTGCATAAAACAAAACCGTGGGATCTCACAGGATTAGAAAGTTATAGAAGACTGAGTTTTCCAATTAAAAGTGTAGATAGGTTGGGATTTAAAATGGGCGATTTCGGTCCAGAGGGAAAACTGTTTCCCCAACAAGAAAAACACAGGAAATACTACTAATATTTCGAGTAATTAAACATGTTTTTTGAATATGTCTGTTTATATGTATCTGATATTTGGTATGCGCATTCCCTTATTGCATAAACGTGCACCATAAAGCGATTCTTATTTGTAAATAAGAATGAAATGGGACAAAACGGGAAAAAGTGGTACTTAACAGATAAAAACACAAAATTCAGTGTGTTCAATTGAGTGGACACATAAAATAAAAGTTTTTCTATTTAATTTTTACTTCTAAGGGGTAAAATGTGAACAGAGGGATACAAATTGTATCAATCAAACGACTACAGCTGAAATAATGATTTATGTTGTGGATTTACTTGATATTTGGTAAATTCAATCCATATATAGTGTGAAGGCATCCATACTTTTATGGAGTGAAATGGGACAAAAAATATACTATAAGCTATTGTTATTAAACTCAAAAATTTAGTGTTTTTCGGAATTCGTACTTCTAATAGGGAAATGTGGAAAAGGGTACCGACCAAATGGATGCAGCTAGGATAACGAAATTCTGTATGTTCATTCCTAAGCCTGTATAGACGTGCAAAATCAAAGAATTTTTCTAAATTTGTGCTTTTATGGGGAAGCGGGGTAATGAATTCATTATTCCGCTGCAGCTAGAATAAAAAATTTGTGTATATTACGCAGTCAAAATATAATGCGATTTTTCGATATTCGTACAATTAGGGTCAAAATAGGCAGACAAAATATAATGCGATCTTTCGATATTCGTACAATTAGGGTCAAAATAGGCAAAAAGGAATAATATTGCTGCCGACCAAATGACTGCAGCTAGAATCATAACATTGGGAGTGTATATTCTTCGAATTTTGTAGGATTTTTTAAAAATGTATAATTTTTGGGGAATCTTAGCGATACGGGATACAAATGGTACCTATCAACCGAATGCAGTTAGAATTATGAAATAATGTTTATACATTTCACTGGCTTCGTAGAAGCGCAAAATAAAAGGCTTTTTCCAAATTCTTACTTTTGGGGACAAATAATAAGGGATAAAACTGGCACCAAGCACACGGCTGTATCTAGAATAGTTTTGGATTAATGTCAGTGTGCTTTATTAGGGCTGTTTTTCTTTTAGCCGGGATAACAAGCTGCAATAACAAAAACATTAATAAAAATTTAATTTTTTGCTCAAAATAATTTTTTTTCACATTGTCGCTAACTACAATATAAATATTTGTAACGAAACAAATTTTCAAAAAAATATTTTTTGTTGACTTTTATGACATAGCCTCGATAATCATAAATTTGTCTTATACTGGATAATTATGCAGGCTAAGTCCAATATTTGTAACACAAATTTATTTTTTTCAACATTTGTTTTCACACACACATTCATATTATTTTTGGTGACAATTTTAAAAAAGTATTTTTTATATTGAATGAAATTTTAAATTTTTTATTTAGGCTTTTGTTATCGCTTTGTGTGTGTGATTGTCGCTAATTAACTGCTCTTGGATTTTCCGTAGCCCAAATCCTGCAGTTTTGCTTGTAGACATACCCATTTAACCCATATTGAGTAGGGCCGCCGCCGCCAATAATTCTGGGTTGGCTTGTAACTCTGGTCTCCTTCTCAAAATGCTGAAAAAAAAAAAACAAAGAAAGAATAATAATTAAAAAAGTTATAATGAATTCAAACCATATAGTTCATTCTGCGCCATCCTGTATTTAGCACATTTCCCCAAAAATTAAAAATTCTGAATAGTTTGTGTCTGTTAACCATTTTTGTTATAATGGGGTTAGAAATTATTTTCCTTCTAATTCCGTTTTATTCACGAAAAAGTTTTTTGTCATAGACAAATGCAATTCCACTGTTTTCATTTAGCCCGGTTTTGATGTAAAATTCCAAAGAAGTTGTAACTTTAGGTTTTTCGAGAGGTATGTGAATGCTGAGGCTTGTTATTTTAGACCGTGTACTTACCAATATTTGTCAACAGGTTAAAATCTGATTGACACTGACGATATTCATGTGCAAAAAGCTTATCGAAGTAGTGACTACAAAATTAAAAACTTATTTTACATCGAAAAATGGAAAATTTGTTAAGTTTTCGTCGTAATCTATTTTGAAGTGTAGACAGCGCTTATTATGCAAATAAATAAACACGATAATTTGGGGGGTTTGGACATACCAAATAATTGGCCAAAAACATGTTGAGCAAAAAGCAAGATAATAGGTTCACATACGCTGGTGTTGCTCCACAAATGCAAAATTTTGTGTGTTTTGCGCAAATATTTTGTGTGTTGGCCTTTATACATTTTACATACTCTGGTGGTGTCGCACAAATGCAAAATTTTGTATAAAGCACAGTTTTGCGCAAGTATTTTGCGTGTTTTAAATGGCCTTTACGTTCTGTTCTATAAGCTCATTTTGTAAATACGTATGAGCCGCTGGTATACAGAACAATAACTAGTATCTTCAATCAAAAGTCTATTGGGTAACCCTGAAAACCAAACGTTCATTTCCCGCTTCCTTTGTGCGTAGCTAGTATTGTCTCTTTCGCACCCTATTACTTTGTGTGTGGCTAAGTCAAAAAGAATATATCAACCAACTTCAATTGATTAGTTCTATGTCGGGATCTTTATGGCGTGTACGGTCGTTGTGATCATTTTCTATAAATTGCTAAAATCAAATCAAAATCAATGTTAATGTCCGTAATGTAGCTCGGGCAAAGAATTCGGAAAAAAAGTTTATAAGAAGAACTAAGAATCGTTGTGTCGTTTTTCCGTTGGGATATTTGTGTACGATTATTCGTTATTGGCCGAATGATGTGCGCAAAAGCTTCGCTATAATATCATCGTATTTGTGGCTTATTGCAAATGCAATAAAAACATGACAAAGAAGAATCATGTTAAGATTTACTAGACCACAACAAAACGACAACATTGTGTTGTATTTGTATTTAGAACTAGGAAGTGCAATAAGTGTAGCTTTTCTTCGACACTGTTCATTACAATTTAAATATAAATATTCAGCCATACAAACTCAATAGGATTGTGGAAAACTGAAATAAAAATGGATTATAAAAATGTGAGTCAAGTCACTTCACTATATTAATTCTGTATTTTTCAACAAAGTAAGTTAAGAGTGTTCCTGTTATTTTCAAAGAGCGTAAAAGTATAAGAGGGGAGGACTCCTCTTTGTATGTTAACTTGCAGAAAAGCGAACAGGAATAACATGTCACCGAACAAGAATAACATTTGCATCTGCAAAGTCCATTGCATTATTTTATAATAGACAAGCATTCTCTTATAAGTTTTTGCTAAGAAATTCAGATAAATGTCAAACATTTAGCAATCAACCATATATTTGCATTTCGGTTTCGTGTATATTTTTGTGCAAATCCATTGTTTTTCTTATTTTAATTGTATGCTGTAAAAGCTAACATGGCTGTAAAATCCAAAAAAAAAACATAAATTTACAAGAAGGTCCGTCCGTCTCTTTTGAAAAATTGAGCGAGTTACGCTAGATCAAAGAGCGTAAATATTCAAGAGGGGAAATCTCCTCTTTGTATGTTTATTTGCAGAACACCGAACAGCGATAACATTTGCTTCTGCAAAGCACAATTGTTTGACATTATGTTACTGTTTTTATAAGAAATTCACATTTCAAGTAATTAGGAATCAAACACATATATACATTTTCATGTATATTTGTGTGTGTATGCATTGTTTTCTTTATTTTAACACATTGAGTGCCACGTCGTACGTTTCCGTACGATACCTAACCCGTCGTGGGGTGCCACGTCGTACGTTTCCGTACGACAGTGATTGCTTTTTCTTAGAGCCCAAAAAATGTTTGGTCTCCTGGGAAGGTTTGCGTCAAAACGGCTTGGCACTCAATGTGTTAATATTTTGCTGCAAAAATCTAAAATGGCTTTAACAGCAACATTCGTTGTTAATGCCCAACGGTGCGCCGGTAATAACAGACAAAGAGTGAGATTTCTTGTCTTGTATATAGAAGCAAAGAAAATAAATCTATTAGGTCCGTCCGACTCTTTCAATTCTGACCGTTAAGAGCGATTAAAATGTATATGTAAGAGCGACACTCTTTTTATCACTCTTAGGACAAGAATGGGTGTTTCAAAATGAAATTTTTTCGTGATTTTTGGTTAATTGTGAATGATCAATGGAAACAGCGCTGAAAACGTTAAAATAACGAAAAACATTGTCGTGTTTTGCTCGAGTTTTATGAAAATTTTATTTATTTTACTAATTCCACAACATTTTATTGAAAAATAAGACAAAAATTATCCTATTCTTCTTTGTTCTCGGCATTCTTCATTTTGAAATTTTCATGTTATTGTGAATGATTTCTGTCAAAACCGATGAGAGAATTCTCTTAAATTTAATTTTGTCCATAACGTATTTCTAACGTATCTCAGTCAATATTTTATAAGAGCCGGACGGACTTTATTTTTGATTTATGTTTTTTGTGTAGAAGGTCTTTACGACAAACAATTGTGCTTTGCAGAAGCAATTGTTATTGCTGTTCGGTGGCATAGCTCGCCTTTCTGCAAATTAACATACAAACAGCGAGATTTCCCCTCCTGTATTTTTACGCTTTTTGAGCTATATTAAGAAGGAAATAAGAAAATTTAGGAGAGTTCTGTCATGAAAAGATGAAAATTTCAAAATTAAGTATTTCGGGAACATTTTTCAATAAAATGTTTTCAAATTAGTAAAATAAAAATTAATAAGTAAATTGTTCAGAAATTTCGAGTAAAACACTTCATGGTTTTTTAATATTTTAACGTTTCCTGCCTTTTCTTTGCGCTGTTTTCCTTTGATCATTCACAATTAACCAAAAATCACGAAAAATATTCATTTTGAAACACTCATTCATCTCATAAGAGCGATAAAAAGAGTGTTGACTTTTTCCCCTCATCTTATTCGCACGTAACTGTCAGAATTCAAAGAGTCGGACGGACCTTCTTATAATTTTATTTTCTTTGATAAAATTCAAAGAAAAATGGGATATGGAAAAAATATTTTTTTAATTATTTTGTAGTGTGTAAGTCAGGCTGATTTTGTAAAAATAAATCGAAAAATAAGATCGTAAAAAATAGAAGCAATATCTTCACCACTTTAAAATTCACACATTCGCTTAAAAATAGACCTAAACACATTACTTTAAAATTTCAACATTTCGAAAATCAAAATAAAAGAATTAAAATTTCAAAAACTTTATAAAATCTAACACTGCTATAACGTCACATCAATATTTTAAAAATAATTGAAATTACCTTCAAAACAAGATATAACACATTAAAATCGGTAAAGTATTTCAGGAGTGAACACGCCTTTTAAAAAAGTAGTATTTTTTAACTGTTAAATTGGTCATAACTCGTGAAAAAAATTGTAATTTTTTTTTTCCAAAAATAC
>OX377620.1:103840480-103994992 GCA_947397865.1 Polietes domitor | reverse complement strand
GTATGGGGTCTATATCTATATCTGAATCGATCTCGGCTGCTTTCATTATGGCTGTTTCTAGTTAGATTAGACGATCTTGTGCGGATGTGAACCGATTTGCTCCAAATTAAATAGCGTTCGTCCTTGATCTACAAAACTTACTTGTGCCAATTTTTCTTAAGATCGGGCTATAATTGCGTCCTGTAGTTTGATTACAACAATAGTTGTACAGACGGACAGGCAGACGGACAATTCTAAATCGACTCAGAAAGTGATTCTAAGCCGATCTGTATAATAAACGATCTATCTCGTTGCCTTTTGGGTGTTACAAACAAATGAAGAAAAGCACAATACCCTAGTGAACGGTATACAAAATCGTCAGTAATTGACTGAGTAATTAATAAATATACTTCAAAATTGCTATATTCTATCTGTGTCAGTTGTCAGATATTTCATGTTTTCTCTTAAAAAATAAAACATGAGTAGACTGAATAGACTGAATAAACTGAATAAACCTAGACGAAAAATTGAAATTGTTGTTAGTGTTAAACTGAAATTTGGAGCATGTTTAGCAGAAATTATTCTCTTTAATTTAGCACACATATATTGGTGCTCTAGGGTTCGAATAAGTATTTAACACATTCTTTTGAAAAATGTTATCCACCTGCCTTCTACACAACAATTTTTACTAACATAGACTTGTAAATTGGTTAGAAAATCGGGAGAACATTTTTAATTGTTGATCCGTTTTGCAATCCTTCATAATTTGCTAGCCCTTATAACCGAAGATATATCTAAAATGTTAATTTATTAGTCATTATTACATGATTGTTGGTGCGGAATTCAATTCTAGTACTACTTTTTATTCACTAGTTAAATTTACTGTATTTTATAAATGATCGTTTCTGTGTCGTAATTTATCGAATTGAACAAATATAGTAAGAGGTTTTTATCCTGTTGTTACGAATCATTAATGTGATATATTATTGTATGCTAAATAGTCGTGTACACATATATCTATGAATCTCAATGCAATTCTGTGGTAGGTAAATATTAAGAGTTACCTCTAAAAGTTATCCCAAATAAAGACCAGAAAAGTTGCATACTTTAGACCTGCCTTATAATTTGCTTATAATTACTTTTCGTCGAATCTTCAACTGTCTATTTCATCTGATGTTGTTATGAGTTGCCTACTGTGCTGGCATTTAATACACCAAATATTCTCCAATTTCAATAACAACATGATGGGGTGTTGAATTTTGATATTTCTTCATAACATTCAAAACATAATACACATAAAATAATTCTTCTTTTTTGTGGTGTCAGCGAAAGGTGTGGATTTCGATATGCACTTAGACTTGAAAATAAGTTTAGCATTTAGTCATCATAAGGCACATCTAGTTGTTTTGAAATATTTTAAAATAAACGCCATATAATTTTTAGAAGTGCACCAAATTTCAAAATATCATTTTTCTCCCTTGTTGAGATAAAGTATATATTCTCTTTACATCCCAGAGATATGAAAACTATATCATAATTATATCTCTTTATTTTTCTCAATTCCATTTTTGTTTTTATACCCGCTCTAGAAACACATATCTTAACAGATTTTCTTCCAATTTGGCAAAACGCCATGTATTTCAACTGGAAACAGCTCAGGTGGAAATGGACAAGATCAGTATATATATATCTATATTAGTAATTAACAAATATTTAACATTTAGCAGATTAAAAGGAATAAATAAATAAACTGTAGTCATCATCATATCACATTTCTCGCATTTTATACTAAAGAGTGATTTTTTTGAGGTTAGGATTTTCATGCATTAGTATTTGACAGATCACGTGGGATTTCAGACATGGTGTCAAAGAGAAAGATGCTCAGTATGCTTTGACATTTCATCATGAATCGTCTTACAAACGAACAACGCTTGCAAATTATTGAATTTTATTATCAAAATGCGTGCTCTGTTAAGAAAGTTCATTGCGCGCTTCCATTTTATGGTCAGTTTAATCGACCCACTGAAGCGGCTATTCGGGCTATTGTGACTAAATTTCGCACCAAATTTACATTGTTGGACATTAAACCACCAACACGCTTACGTAGAGTGCGAACTGAAGAAAATATCGCAGCTGTATCGGCCAGTGTTAATGATGACCACCAATTTTCGATTCGTCGCCGTTCGCACCAATTGGGTCTCTGTTACTCAAAAACGTGGAAATGCCAAAATTGGACTAAGCGGATGGACCACCTAAGACGCAGCCGCGGTCAACATTTAAATGAAATTATCTTCAAAAAGTAAATGTCATGGACCAATCTAACGTTTCAAATAAAGAACCGATGAGATTTTGCGTTTTTTTTAAAAAAGAAGTTATCAAGCTCTTAAAAAATCACCCTTTATTAAGGGACTCAAAAAGTCTTTGTTGATATTTTCTAGCATTCCAAAATTTATACTTTATTTATTTTAGCATTTTTATACCCTACACCACTTCGTGGTCTAGGGTATTATAAGTTAGTTTCGCGCCAAATGTTTGTAACACCAAGAAATAATTGAGCTAGACCCACCTTTAAGTATACGGATCGGCTTAGAATCACCAGCTGAGTCGATTTAACGATGTCTGTCTGTCCGTCCGTCCGTCCGTCCATCTAAGCTTGTTCGCACTCTACAGGTCGCAATTGTTGTCCGATTGTCATCAAACTTGGCAGAAATTATTTTTTCTGGCCAAGGACCATCGGTATTGAATTTGGAGGAAATCGGTTCAGATTTAGATATAGCCCCCATACAAATGTCGCTCCCGATATGACATTTTCCACTTTAGAAACCACATAATGTACCCGATATTCTTTAAAATTAGCACAACATCTTATAATCTAACTAGAAACACCTATGCAAAAATTGGGTAAGATCGGTTCAGATTTAGATATAGCCCCCATACAAATGTCGCTCCCGATTTGACATTTTCCGCTCTAGAAACGACATATTGTACCCGATTTTCTTTAAATTTGGCAGAACATCTTATAATCCAACCAGAAACACGTATGCAAAAATTGGGTAAGATCGGTTCAGATTTAGATACAGCCCCCTTACAAATGTCGCTCCCGATTTGACTTTTTCCGCTCTAAAATCCACATATTGTACCCGTTTTTCTTTAAAATTGGCACAACATCTTATAATCCAACCAAAAACCTATGGTGAAAGTGGGTAAGATCGGTTCAGATTTAGATATAGCCCCAATACAAATGTCGCTCCCGAATCTTTAACCGATTTTGGCCAAACTTTACATTTTATATTTCACCAATAAACATACATGGTGAAAGCGGGTCACATCGTTCCAGGTTTCAATATACCCCCATACAAATATCCTTTCCGATTTAACATTTTTTGTCAAACAGATACATTTACAGGATGCAAAATTCCTTCCCGATTTCACTTTTTTACCGAATTGAATTGCAATGAGAATTGTTTGGGTGATGCCCATATGTCCATACTTTGGTATGACTTTGGTATACTACTGTATAATTTGTATTTGTCTTTCGGACAATTGGATCAATTACCATATTATTTACCATATTCGTTAAATTTGACTAAAGATGAATTTATAGCATATAAATTAATTTATATAATTTGTATGAACTAAATAAAATTGATCCCATGAAATACCTGGGTTTAGTAATGAAAGCGAGGTACATACGTAGGGAGTGGTGTAGGGTATTATATAGTCGGCCCCGCCCGACTTTAGCCTTTCCTTACTTGTTTATAAATAGTTTATGATTCCTCATAATTACTATATAATATATTATAGCTATATGTGTCACAGTCGAAATTGAACTTGATATTTTTATTACCAAATAAAACAGGCTCACGAAGTTTAATAAAAATCACTATCACGAAAGAAATTTTTATGAGCACTTAACATGTAATTAATTAGTTCGTATTCGGAACGAATTTTATGTGTTTTCCTCCAGACAATCAGTGTCACGCACGGCTATTAGCGTGATTACCCCCGAATTTCGAGGAGTTAGCTGCAATTTGAAATTATTGGCACAGGATGAGAGACGTTTTATATTTGTCTGTATATATGTTTGGGACACCAGCATGAAACATGCTTCGATTTGCTTATGGCTGTATGTGGGTATGTAACAACGACTGTCTGGTAGGTAATCGATTATTTCTATTTGCATTTGCATCTAAACGATTTATTCAAACCTTGATGTATCAGGTACAAATGGCTAAGCGAGAAAAAACAATTCCAGATTATTTTTATGTAATTAGCAGTTGTTGCGTTCCTTGCTTGGTGCCGAAGTGATAGCAAGCACATCATTCATATACCCTGATATTTACTTAATTTATTTCAATAACCTCGTTTCTTTAGGGTCATATTAAAAAGACCATTATAAATTCTGCAAACTTCCATCCGTCCATTACAACCACCCCTAGCATAGTTGAACATACATTCTTCTATTGAAGCATGCCAACCCCTATGCAATCCCGATTATCTTTCACAAAGAGAAAGTAAAATGTCATTACAAAATTCCATCAGAGATAATTGTTAAACTTAAATTCGCTTTTAGAATTCAAGAATTTAGGGGACAACTTGTTCGCGGCAAACAAAACAAAAAAATAGACAGCAAAAGGGAAAATTTTTAAAAACAATTTAATTTTAAAATTTCAATTTGTATACCCTCCACCAAAGTTTGACTTGCATTTATTGTAACCCATGTTATCATATTTGTATTTGTATAACACAAGTGGATCAGATCGGTTTATGTTTTGATATAGCTCCAATGCAAATATCGTTTACCGTTCAAGAATTCCGATACTACATCCGAATTTTAAACTTAGTGAAAACTATTGCTCGACAACATTGCAGCTGTGCCAATATATTATGTCATTAAAATTCTGCAGACATACACCCTGCATAAATACTGCAGATGTTTCATATCCGTCCACAGTGTGTGTGTTGTATACCGAACGGATAATGTTGTTTAAACGCAATCAGCACAAGGGTATTATGGACAGACTAGGGCGAAACGACAAAATTTCCATTTAGCAAACCCACCGCTGCAAATAGTCAGGTTGACTAATGCATGCCACTGAAACTGACATAAATACTGTAATCATTACCATTTTATAGTCACGTTTCCTGTGGCTGGGTAACTGCAAATGAATGGTTTATAACGTCGCATAGACCAGAAGTTGCGATTGCCGTTGCACAAACTGGAATGTAAGTACTGGCTATCATTTGCGTACATTTGTATGTATCGACAGATGTTTTGTTAATAGTATAGAGTAATTTCATTGCAAACTGAACATTAATTTTAGGTTAGGTTCAGTTTGGTCTTATAGCGAAGATTCAAAATCTTTTAATTCAAAATTCTGGGAGTAGGTGAAATTTTCAATACATTTTTCCTCGTATCTTTTTACAACATTTTTGTGAGAAGAGTACATACACAAATTTTCAAAGCAATCGCAGCTATCAAGGTCAAAAATCGTACCACTTGACATGGTTCATATATTTTTCTTAAAAATTAAAAATCGATATATATTTTCCAAACATAAAAAAACGTATTTATTCTTTTTTAAAAAATAAAAACAATAATAATTATATTTTTCTTAAAAATTAAAAAATCGTAGTTATGTTCTTCTTAAAAATTCGTAGAAATATTTTTCATAAAAATTAAAGAATCATAAATATCATTTAAAAAAAGTAAAATAATAATCTCTTTAGGTATGCTAAATATGACGGGTTTTGCAACTTCCCTTCTACTTCCTTCCACCCAAAACCAGTAAGGAAGGTTAAAGTCGGGCGTGGCCGACTATATGATACCCTACACTTAGTCATTATACCCTATGGTGTAGGATATAAAAAGGGTCATTACATTTGAACCGGGTATATACGATATATATACGATGCAGCTATAAGAGGAGAATATACTACAAATTCCATACTTCTATCTGTATTTGTAAGAAAATTTGAACACAAACTATGAATGGGAGCTATATACAAATCTGAACCGAGCTGACCCATGTTTAGCAAAGGTTTTCTAGTTGAAATATTAGACGCTTCCCAAATTTTATGGAGTGTTAATTATGTGGTTTCTAGAGCGGAAAGAATCAAATCGGGAGCTATATATAATCTGAACCACTGTGACCCGCAGGAGTACCACAGGGCTCTGTCCCCCTCCTTTTTTCTTATTTTCATCGAAGACCTCTTGGAGCGGACTGTGAATCCAATATACTCATTCCCGGATGACAGCAACCTCTGTCATTCATACTCATTCGATCATAGACCAAGTCGTCAAGAAATTGAGGATAAAAGCCAGGATTTGATAGCCATTTCTGAATGGGGTCGAGAAAATAGAGTAGATTTTAATGCACGTAAGACCCAGTGCTCCTTGTTGTCTCACAAGCGATTCACTGATCCAACGGTGTCGTCGATTTTAATGAACGGTGTAGATATTGAGCAATCAGATGATCTAGTTGTTCTTGGCATAAAAATACAATGTGATGTTCGTTGGACAAAACATGTATTTGATGTGTCGAAAGATGCCTTCAAATGTTTAGGCTTTTTAAAAAGATGTAAGAAATATTTCACACCCTCTGATCTTCTCAATATCTACACTACCTACATCAGACCAAAGATGGAATACAACTCCCATATATGGTCGGGTGCTCCAGCTTCATCACTGGAGCTACTTGACCGTGTCCAGAGGAGGGCGATGGTGTTGATAGGTGCCGGTAGGATATCCAATTCTATTGTCTCCCTTGAACACCGTCGTAATGTTGGTTGTGTGTCATTGTTCTATCGATACTTTCATGGTGTTTGTTCTTCGGAAATCCGTGATCTTATACCGCCCGTCAGAACGTTCGGTAGAGATACGCGACTCTCCAGGAACGCTCACCCATTTGTTGTCGATTGGACAACCGACCGCACTACACATTACAGAATAAATTCTTTCTTCGTCCGTACTATCCGTATGTGGAATCGACTTCCGGCAAATATCTTTCCCTCCAATTACGACATTCAGAGATTCAAAACAGATGTCAACAGACACTACTCCCTCTTTCCTCCTTCCAATACCTTATCTTCCTTCTACCAACGCAATGCACTGCATTTATATGGGGAATCCCCTGAGTGTTGGTTCAGTGAAAAAAAAAATATATATATATATCTGAACTCATCTGACCCACTTTCACCAGAGATGTTTTTAGTTGAAATATAAGCTGTTTTGTCAAATATGAAGAAAATCTGTCAAAATTTGTGGTTTCTAGAGCGGAAAGAGTCAAATCGGAGGAGTCATTGAGCTATATATAAATCTGAACCGATCTATCCTATTTTTACCAGAGCTGTTTTTAGTTGAAATATAAGCTGTTTTGTATTCGAGCTATATATAAATCTGAACCGATCTATCCTATTTTTACCAGAGCTGTTTCTAGTTGAAATATATGCCATCTTGCCAAATTGGAGGAAAATCTGTTGAAATATGTGGTTTATAGAGCGGAAAAAGTAAAATTGGAATAACATTTGTAAATCTGAAATTTAAATAGCGTTCGTCCTTATCCCAAAAAACTTCGTTGTGCAAGGTTTCACTTAGTTCTAACAACAATTGCGACCTGGACTTTGATTACAAGAATAGATGGACAGACGGGCGGACGTACGGACGGACATACATCGCTAAACCGACCCAAAAAGTGATTCTACGTCGATCGGTATAATAAACGATGGGTCTATCTCGTTTCCTTTTGGGTGTTACAAACAAATGCACAAATACATTATGCCCTGTGGTGTAGGGTATAATTATAACTGTTATAACTTCTATACAGATGATCGTCATACTCTGAAATTTTATCTTTGGCAATGCTTTTATGGACGTTTCATACACCTGGAATATGGGCGGTATTGCCGCATCCCTGCTGGTATCTCCCACACAAAATGACATAAGCCTTGGTTAGAATAAAACCGATATAACTTCCATACGGGTAGTCAAAATTAGTTGCAATTGATGCAATTGATGAATGTTTTTATAATCACTTTAAACCTCAAAAAATATTTAAACTTTAGCCACTCCCCTTCTAGTACCTCCCACACAATTGTCCCTATCCTAGGCAAAATTAAATTCTTTATAACTTCTATACTGGTGCCTGGAATCAACTATAACTTGATATTTGATATAGTTTTGTGGAAGTTGGGATCACCAATAGTACATTCCACTCAAATTTTCCGATCTTAAGCAAATTCCACACATTTGTTCTCTGAGTGAGGGTATACAGGAGGTCTGTTTAGCCGACTGAAGCTTACTTACTTGTTTTCTTAAAAATTAAAAAAATTGTACATATTTTTCTTCAAATTATATAATCGAAAATATATAGTTTTCTTAACAATTATATATATTTTCCTTAAAAATTAAAAAAAACGTTAATATATTTTTCCTAAAAATTAAAAAATATATTATATATTTTTTAAATTAGAAAACGTAGATATATTTTTCTTAAAAAAAATAAAAAATCCTACACAATCTTTTCTTAAAAATTAAAGAAAAATCATTAATATATTTTTCTTCGAAATGGAAAAATTGTAGATATATCTTTTTTAAGTTATATGTATATTTTTTAATTAAAACATAGTAGATATATTTTTCTTAAAAATTATAAAAAATACATATGTATATTTTTCTTAAAAATACAGAAAATCGTAGATATATTTTTTAAATCAAAAAAATCGTACATATGTATATTTTTCTTAAAAATTACATACATTAATTAGCCGGTTTTTAAGATTTTAGTGCAATTTTAATCCATATTTTATAAAGTTCCCTCTAACTTCGACATTTTTGGTTCGATTTGTATTTGAAAGGGCTCGCTGGAAACGTACTGATCGCTAATTGTGATTTTTGAAATTTCATAACCGCAACATATGTTTTTAATTGTTGTTGCTTTAGATTTATCTATTTTTTAAATGTATTTTTCCTATTAAAAAATCTTAGATATATTGATTATAAATTAAAAAAATCGTAGATATATTTCCCTAAAAATTAAAAAACCTAAATATATTTTTCTTAACTATTAAAAATATTTTTTCGTTAAGAAAATAGTGAAGAAAAGTTTACGATTAGAATAACTACAATTAAATATATGAGATCTGTAAAAATGTATTGGAAAATTTAAAATTGGCATTGTTTACAGAATTTGGTTTTTTACCTTGCTATTTAAAATTGTTCATATTGGTATGTCCTGAAATGATATTAGTGATTAGGAAAACCCATGGAATTAGTGTATACAGATTGACATGACAACAACTATCAAAATTTCTATATTAAAAGAGAAATTCCCACATTAAAAGACTATTGTGTAATCGTCTTATATACGTCGTTTTGGGGAACCCTATTAAAATGTGAAAATTTTCCTTTTATTTATGTAAATCCCCCATAGTGAATATTTTTATGAGATTACATACAATTTTTCAGACTTTTTCACCCAGTTAACATACACATAAATTTAGATTATAAAAAGGAGAGCACACCAATCAATCTCTGGTGATTTTTTAAACCTTTAAAAATTCTATGTAAGAATATACAAAAATACATCTGAAAGGTGAAATACGTTCCAGGTTTTCACTGTCATCCATATGAATTGCGTGTTTCATGCTGAACATTGTACAATTGGTAGCTGGGTAAAATGTAAGGATTTATTTTTGTATTCAAATATTTTAATAAAAACTCTACAAAGTCATGTTCATTTTTCACGTGCATGTACTCGTTTATGTCAAGCGTTCATTTTTTCCAGACGAATAGTGGATTTTGTAAAATATGTCTGTTTGCATGGTGCTGTACATGTGCTCATGCTCTTGCAACGTAAAAAAGTGAACATATATTTCACACACTTAATTAAATTTGTTTCATAAAAATTGTGGTTGGTGTAACAACACCACCGCAAACAACATGCGTTGCGTTATGGAAATTCCATAATACTGATGATGTAACGTGTGTACAATTTGTGATTTAATAAAAATATATTGTGTGTTTTATAAGTAGCTAAAAACATTTACAGCAACATATATCAATGTTGAAGTTTTTTTTATCTAAGAATACTACCGCAATATTTCTATAGTATACTTACCCTCAACACCTTAAAATAATCAAAAATAGGTAGAGGGTGGATAATAACCACAAATTATCACCCAATCTTAATGGGCTCATAACACTATGAAATAAATAAATAAACATTCTGTGTCCGAACTCTAAATATTTTTTGTTTGCATGGATATTTTTTTAATTTTATTTACTTTTTCGTTAAAATTTGTATTTTGGGAATATAGGTCCGATCAAACCCACTTATATGATCACTTTAAGATATTTATGATGGATGCAAATGGTGCGAATTTGACACATCGAAACAATGGTTTAGGATTTTATGCTCCATTTTTTTCTGGCACGAAAAACCCACAAGAAAAGAAGAAAATGGAAAATAAATTTACGTTTTATTTTTTAATATGCAACGTTTTAATAAAGAAAACAATAACTATTTGTAAAGAATTATGGGTGTAATGCAGAAGTTGTGACCATCTTTGTAGACTCAAAAGATTTAAAAAGAATCATGATTTTTTGCGTTTTTGTTAAATAGCGCGCAACCCCGCTTTATATGATATATTTATAATAATAAAGGGTGATTTTTTAAGAGCTTGATAACTTTTTAAAAAAAAAAAACGCATAAAATTTGCAAAATCTCATCGGTTCTTTATTTGAAACGTTAGATTGGTCCATGACATTTACTTTTTGAAGATAATTTCATTTAAATGTTGACCGCGGCTGCGTCTTAGGTGGTCCATTCGGAAAGTCCAATTTTGGGAAACTTTTTCGAGCATTTTGGCCGGAATAGCCCGAATTTCTTCGGAAATGTTGTCTTCCAAAGCTGGAATAGTTGCTGGCTTATTTCTGTAGACTTTAGACTTGACGTAGCCCCACAAAAAATAGTCTAAAGGCGTCAAATCGCATGATCTTGGTGGCCAACTTACCGGTCCATTTCTTGAGATGAATTGTTCTCCGAAGTTTTCCCTCAAAATGGCCATAGAATCGCGAGCTGTGTGGCATGTAGCGCCATCTTGTTGAAACCACATGTCAACCAAGTTCAGTTCTTCCATTTTTGGCAACAAAAAGTTTGTTAGCATCGAACGATAGCGATCGCCATTCACCGTAACGTTGCGTCCAACAGCATCTTTGAAAAAATACGGTCCAATGATTCCACCAGCGTACAAACCACAACAAACAGTGCATTTTTCGGGATGCATGGGCAGTTCTTGAACGGCTTCTGGTTGCTCTTCACTCCAAATGCGGCAATTTTGTTTATTTACGTAGCCATTCAACCAGAAATGAGCCTCATCGCTGAACAAAATTTGTCGATAAAAAAGCGGATTTTCTGCCAACTTTTCTAGGGCCCATTCACTGAAAATTCGACGTTGTGGCAGATCGTTTGGCTTCAGTTCTTGCACGAGCTGTATTTTATACGGTTTTACACCAAGATCTTTGCGTAAAATCTTCCATGTGGTCGAATAACACAAACCCAATTGCTGCGAACGGCGACGAATCGACATTTCACGGTCTTCAGCAACACTCTCAGAAACAGACGCAATATTCTCTTCTGTACGCACTGTACGCATTCGTGTGGTTGGTTTAATGTCCAATAAAGTAAACTGAGTGCGAAACTTGGTCACAATCGCATTAATTGTTTGCTCACTTGGTCGATTATGTAGACCATAAATCGGAACAATTATATATATTTTCCTTAAAAATTAAAAAAAACGTTAATATATTTTTCCTAAAAATTAAAAAATATATTATATATTTTTTAAATTAGAAAACGTAGATATATTTTTCTTAAAAAAAATAAAAAATCCTACACAATCTTTTCTTAAAAATTAAAGAAAAATCATTAATATATTTTTCTTCGAAATGGAAAAATTGTAGATATATCTTTTTTAAGTTATATGTATATTTTTTAATTAAAACATAGTAGATATATTTTTCTTAAAAATTATAAAAAATACATATGTATATTTTTCTTAAAAATACAGAAAATCGTAGATATATTTTTTAAATCAAAAAAATCGTACATATGTATATTTTTCTTAAAAATTACATACATTAATTAGCCGGTTTTTAAGATTTTAGTGCAATTTTAATCCATATTTTATAAAGTTCCCTCTAACTTCGACATTTTTGGTTCGATTTGTATTTGAAAGGGCTCGCTGGAAACGTACTGATCGCTAATTGTGATTTTTGAAATTTCATAACCGCAACATATGTTTTTAATTGTTGTTGCTTTAGATTTATCTATTTTTTAAATGTATTTTTCCTATTAAAAAATCTTAGATATATTGATTATAAATTAAAAAAATCGTAGATATATTTCCCTAAAAATTAAAAAACCTAAATATATTTTTCTTAACTATTAAAAATATTTTTTCGTTAAGAAAATAGTGAAGAAAAGTTTACGATTAGAATAACTACAATTAAATATATGAGATCTGTAAAAATGTATTGGAAAATTTAAAATTGGCATTGTTTACAGAATTTGGTTTTTTACCTTGCTATTTAAAATTGTTCATATTGGTATGTCCTGAAATGATATTAGTGATTAGGAAAACCCATGGAATTAGTGTATACAGATTGACATGACAACAACTATCAAAATTTCTATATTAAAAGAGAAATTCCCACATTAAAAGACTATTGTGTAATCGTCTTATATACGTCGTTTTGGGGAACCCTATTAAAATGTGAAAATTTTCCTTTTATTTATGTAAATCCCCCATAGTGAATATTTTTATGAGATTACATACAATTTTTCAGACTTTTTCACCCAGTTAACATACACATAAATTTAGATTATAAAAAGGAGAGCACACCAATCAATCTCTGGTGATTTTTTAAACCTTTAAAAATTCTATGTAAGAATATACAAAAATACATCTGAAAGGTGAAATACGTTCCAGGTTTTCACTGTCATCCATATGAATTGCGTGTTTCATGCTGAACATTGTACAATTGGTAGCTGGGTAAAATGTAAGGATTTATTTTTGTATTCAAATATTTTAATAAAAACTCTACAAAGTCATGTTCATTTTTCACGTGCATGTACTCGTTTATGTCAAGCGTTCATTTTTTCCAGACGAATAGTGGATTTTGTAAAATATGTCTGTTTGCATGGTGCTGTACATGTGCTCATGCTCTTGCAACGTAAAAAAGTGAACATATATTTCACACACTTAATTAAATTTGTTTCATAAAAATTGTGGTTGGTGTAACAACACCACCGCAAACAACATGCGTTGCGTTATGGAAATTCCATAATACTGATGATGTAACGTGTGTACAATTTGTGATTTAATAAAAATATATTGTGTGTTTTATAAGTAGCTAAAAACATTTACAGCAACATATATCAATGTTGAAGTTTTTTTTATCTAAGAATACTACCGCAATATTTCTATAGTATACTTACCCTCAACACCTTAAAATAATCAAAAATAGGTAGAGGGTGGATAATAACCACAAATTATCACCCAATCTTAATGGGCTCATAACACTATGAAATAAATAAATAAACATTCTGTGTCCGAACTCTAAATATTTTTTGTTTGCATGGATATTTTTTTAATTTTATTTACTTTTTCGTTAAAATTTGTATTTTGGGAATATAGGTCCGATCAAACCCACTTATATGATCACTTTAAGATATTTATGATGGATGCAAATGGTGCGAATTTGACACATCGAAACAATGGTTTAGGATTTTATGCTCCATTTTTTTCTGGCACGAAAAACCCACAAGAAAAGAAGAAAATGGAAAATAAATTTACGTTTTATTTTTTAATATGCAACGTTTTAATAAAGAAAACAATAACTATTTGTAAAGAATTATGGGTGTAATGCAGAAGTTGTGACCATCTTTGTAGACTCAAAAGATTTAAAAAGAATCATGATTTTTTGCGTTTTTGTTAAATAGCGCGCAACCCCGCTTTATATGATATATTTATAATAATAAAGGGTGATTTTTTAAGAGCTTGATAACTTTTTAAAAAAAAAAAACGCATAAAATTTGCAAAATCTCATCGGTTCTTTATTTGAAACGTTAGATTGGTCCATGACATTTACTTTTTGAAGATAATTTCATTTAAATGTTGACCGCGGCTGCGTCTTAGGTGGTCCATTCGGAAAGTCCAATTTTGGGAAACTTTTTCGAGCATTTTGGCCGGAATAGCCCGAATTTCTTCGGAAATGTTGTCTTCCAAAGCTGGAATAGTTGCTGGCTTATTTCTGTAGACTTTAGACTTGACGTAGCCCCACAAAAAATAGTCTAAAGGCGTCAAATCGCATGATCTTGGTGGCCAACTTACCGGTCCATTTCTTGAGATGAATTGTTCTCCGAAGTTTTCCCTCAAAATGGCCATAGAATCGCGAGCTGTGTGGCATGTAGCGCCATCTTGTTGAAACCACATGTCAACCAAGTTCAGTTCTTCCATTTTTGGCAACAAAAAGTTTGTTAGCATCGAACGATAGCGATCGCCATTCACCGTAACGTTGCGTCCAACAGCATCTTTGAAAAAATACGGTCCAATGATTCCACCAGCGTACAAACCACAACAAACAGTGCATTTTTCGGGATGCATGGGCAGTTCTTGAACGGCTTCTGGTTGCTCTTCACTCCAAATGCGGCAATTTTGTTTATTTACGTAGCCATTCAACCAGAAATGAGCCTCATCGCTGAACAAAATTTGTCGATAAAAAAGCGGATTTTCTGCCAACTTTTCTAGGGCCCATTCACTGAAAATTCGACGTTGTGGCAGATCGTTTGGCTTCAGTTCTTGCACGAGCTGTATTTTATACGGTTTTACACCAAGATCTTTGCGTAAAATCTTCCATGTGGTCGAATAACACAAACCCAATTGCTGCGAACGGCGACGAATCGACATTTCACGGTCTTCAGCAACACTCTCAGAAACAGACGCAATATTCTCTTCTGTACGCACTGTACGCATTCGTGTGGTTGGTTTAATGTCCAATAAAGTAAACTGAGTGCGAAACTTGGTCACAATCGCATTAATTGTTTGCTCACTTGGTCGATTATGTAGACCATAAATCGGACGTAAAGCGCGAAACACATTTCGAACCGAACACTGATTTTGGTAATAAAATTCAATGATTTGCAAGCGTTGCTCGTTAGTAAGTCTATTCATGATGAAATGTCAAAGCATACTGAGCATCTTTCTCTTTGACACCATGTCTGAAATCCCACGTGATCTGTCAAATACTAATGCATGAAAATCCTAACCTCAAAAAAATCACTCTTTATATAATATAAGTAATTAGGGTCTTATTGGAACATTCGTTTAAATTACTTCATGGAATTTTTGTGCGGAACATCTCACAAAATAGAACCGACTAGAAGGAAAATAACTAAATTAACCGTTAATATCCTGCTGGTTTCGAATTGAACCAACCAAAAATCTATGAAAAAAGTCCAAGAATACAAAAGTTGTTCAGAATGTCGACTTTCACAACATATTTTTTTCATCTCAAAAAATATATTTATATTTAGGGTGGTTAATATAAAATTTCGTATAAACAAAATTGTTTAGAATGTCAATTTTTACGACATACATTTTTTTACTCAAAAAAAGATCAGGCTATTAAGGGATATTTTCACAAATTTTAAAAATTTCAATTTTAGTTTCAGAGCAATATCATCATCTTTGACTCAATAAGGCGAAAAGTAAGTGAATGATTTGTATACCCTGCACTATAGGATGGTGGAATACAAATTTGTCATTCTGTTTAGAACACCTTGAAATATCGACCTGAGACCCTATATAGTATATATTTTCTTGTCTGTTGAAAGCAAGCTAGCATCTAAACGAAAGGAATTACGTCGCGACGTCAAAATTTCCAAGAATACGTCTAATAGTTATAGATCGGTTGGGATTGAAAGTGGGCGAAATCGGACAAGAGACAAAATTCCCTCTCTAGGAAACTACCATTAAAATCCCTAATACTTCGAGCATTTAAGCATGTTTTTATACCCTCCACCTAAGGAGGGGTTAACATACCCCCTTTGTCGTTCCGTTTGTAATACCTTGAAATATTCGTCGGAGACTCCATAAAGTATATCCATTAGGGCGAGTCGATTTAAAAATCGCTCATCGTACAAGGAAAATCGTATTCTAGGGATCAAAATAAGAAACTTTGTCGAAGGAACCATTTAAATTTTGAAAAATCCAACTTTGACCCATTTAGAGTGCCCCGATCAAGTCCAAAACACCCCCTAACTATGGAGGGGCCGACACACCCATGCAAGTGGCACACCCCCTGGAGCCTTCCTGGGGTTTCTCCATACAAACATTTCAAAAAATAACCATTTTTGGCACTTTACATGAAAAACTCAGCGAAATTACTATGTTTTTCATTTTGGAGTTTATTTTTCTCTTTAGAAATTTATTTAGTCAGAACATATGTAAATGAAAAAGTGAATTTTACTTAGTAATAGAGAAGAAACTAAAAAAATATTGTTTGAAGTCTTTATTGCTTTCAAGTCTGGGCAATTTCACACGGCTCTCTAATGTCGTCGCCATAACAGCCTCTACATTTCCCGGTATAACTCGTTTGGAAACGCTAGCTAGCAATTAAACGTTTCGTTCCGTTCCTTGTGTGTGTGATGGAATTTTTGGATCAAAAAACGGTGGATCATCTTGATTTAACTATTCTTTCAATGTATCGTACGGAATGCATCGCGTGAATGGTGGTTCAAATACGTTATTTATATCATTCAAACTGATCACATCTGGTTTTTTATAAAATCTAAGTTTCGCTGGGTCGTTGGGAATAAACATAGCCATTTCGCGCTAGCCGTCGAACGAAATGAGCTAGGTCGTTCAAATTTTCCCTAAATGTGTCTTATGGTTGTAGATCATTTGGAATTGAAAGTGGGCGACATCGGCCAGAGGACCCTCGAAAGGACTGAAAATACCCCTAATATTTATAATATGTCATAATTTGTTTTCATTATGCCTCGGTGTGTACATACCTCTAATTGAGTAGATACATAATACAAAAGTATTTTTTCCATAATCGTTCTTTCAAGGGGTCAAATGGTAATAGAGGGAGCAAATGGTAATAACCAAACGATGCTCCGAGAATAATGAAACTCGGTGTATACATTCCTCTGATAGCGTGGACACATAAAATAAAGGGATTTTTAGGGGTAAACTGGTGAAAGGATATAAAAATTGTACCACCCAAATGGCCGCAGCTAGAATAATGAAATTCGGTGTATACATTCCTCTGACTGCGTAGAGACGAAAAATATTTTTTTTTAATTCGTACTTTCAAGGGATACAATGAGAATAGAGAGATAAAAATGTTACCAACTAAACGGCTACAGCTAGAATGTTAAGAATAGGAATGTTACTACACTTCTACGAAAATCGTCAGCCTCTGTGGAATGCAATCCATGGTGGAGGGTACATAAAGTCCGTTTTTACTTGTTTTAATTTCTGCTTTATATGCTCTTGAAATTTATTACGTACACTCCTCTTGTAATCTTAAAGCATAAAAAAAGTTTTAGTGGTCGAATTGGGACAAAAAGGGATAAAAATGGCACCAATGATACCACAACAGGTAGAAACATGAAATTTGGAATGTACATCCCTCTAATTGCGTTGATACGTCAAATAGAGAGATTTTTCAGCAGCTATAATAATAAAATTCGGTGTGTACATTTCTTTGACTGCATAGATGCGAAAAATAAAATAGGCAAAAATTATGTTGGGTTATCTGACATTGTGAGAGATGTATTAAGAGAAAATGTATTTTAAAAATGTATACTCCTGGAATTAAAATAGGATGGACATACAACCAACCAAACGGCTGAAAATGCACCCACTACCCCCCAATGTTTAGGGTATTTAAGATCTTTTTTGAAGATTACTGTCTTATATTTACTTTTTGAATTGACTTGAAGTATTATTTCGATACATACAGTATACACACATTGGTAATCAAAAATTTTGGATTTATTTATAAAATTATTTTTTTTAATATTTGTATTTGTTTTCATTTCATTTCTACGAAAATTGACTGCCTCTGTAGAATAAAATCCATGGTGGAGGGTTTATACTTGTTTCATTATGCCTGTTTATATTTACATAATATTTGGTGGCACAAGCGTGCACCATAAATCGATTCTTATTTGGAGTGGGTGAAATGGTACAAAAAGGAATAAAAATAATACATGTCAAACGAAAACAGCTAGAACCCATCCAGCTAGGGGGTGAAATGGGGGAAAAGTTATAAAACAGGGATAAAATTGGTACCGACCAAATGGCAGCTAGAATTACGAAATTCGGTATGAATATTCGTACGTATTGAAATGCAAAATCAAGGAAATTTTCGAAATTTTTACTTTCATGAGGAAATGCAGAGAGATGGGAAAACCGCTGAAGCTACAATATCGAAAATCTGTGTATATTATGAACTCCAAATGTAATTCGATCTTTCGATACTAGGTTTAGGGTCAAAATGGGAAAACACAGCGAAAGGGGATAAAAGTGGTACCAATAAAACGGCTACAGTTAGAATCCTAAAATTTTATTTATATATTTCGCTGACATCGTAGACTCGAAATATAAATAAAAGACTTATTCCAAATTCGTTTTTTTAGGGACAAATTAATGTATTAGAGATAAAACTCGTCGAACTTAAAGTATTTTTATACCCTCCACCTCCAGGATGGGGGTATATTCACTTTGTCATTCCGTTTGTAACACCTTGAAATATTTATCGGAGACCCCATAAAGTATATATATTCTGGGTCGTGGTAAAATTCTAAGACGATATAGCCATGTCCGTCTGTCCGTCTGTCCGTCTGTCCGTCTGTCCGTCTGTCCGTCTGTCCGTCTGTCCGTCTGTCCGTCTGTCTGTTGAAAGCACGATAGAGGCCGAACGAAATGAGCTAGAAGGTTCAAATTTTTCCTAAATGTGTCTTATGGTTGTAGATCGCTTGGGATTGAAAGTGGACGAAATCGGTCCAGAGGGAAAAATTTTTCCCTCACAAGTACTGAAAATACCCCTAATATTTAGAGTATTTCAGCATGTTTTTTGAACATATTAGCTTGTATTTACTTGATATTTGCAATTCGCATTCCCTCGACATTCTTTAATCTACTGGTAATACTGTGGAATGCACTCCGTGGTGGAGGGTATATAAGATTCGGCCCGGCCGAACTTAACGCCTTCTTACTTGTTTTATTTTAATTAGATTGTTTTTCGTACAAAGATTTATATATAAATGTTAAAATTAATCATCATGTACGTGCATTAAGTTAGCCATACCTAAACTGTAAAATTTGTTTGCAACATTTCAAGTTCACAGCCAAATATTGAACAATGGGTATTTAACTGGTAAATTAGCCTCGCCAGTATGCTGAAGGCCACCGACAGCAAAATCTTTCGACTGCGGAAAATGTAATTAACGCCGAAATGAAAATTTTAAACAACAGACCTAACACGTGTTATCTGTGGCAGGTGTTTTTGATTGTATATGTAGCTTGGAAAGGCTTTGAGGCATAAACACAATTTATTTGTTTGGTAATTAGCAAATAATTTCCGTTGGAAAACATGAAATAATTATTGTATAAACACAAAGGAAGCTGAATAGAAGTATAATTACATTAAAATTAAGGAAAACAGCAGTTATGTTTTATGTTATTTTTTTGCTTGTTGTAAACTATATAGTGTGCCCCACACGAATTATACTATAGTGAATATGTTTTAATATGGTCTATATAAAACACTCAAACAACACTATATAAAAACACTCAAGTTTATATGCAATTGTTTATGGTATGTCAACTGGCTACGTTTCTTTATCCGCGGCTATTATTCCAAAAGTAAATGTTAGTTATGAATGCTTTTCTGTATGTGAGTTAGCGTGGCAGAAGTGTAATTTTTATAATTATTTCCGCAATAAAAACAGGAAACAAAGGACGATAATAATAGTAGACAGAGTAATTATTATGATTTAAGTGGATCACTGTCCATCAAATTAAGACTTTTTGCTTGGAAAAGAATGGAGACCCTGTAATTCTGAAAGGGCATATTGAGTAGAAAATGTTTGCAAAATAAATTTATAGTCCACCTGGTTTGAGTATTTTACAAAGTATTAATTTTTTGATTGAATGGAGCATTACATCGTATGAATATTTTTAAAAAATGCAAACGAAAAAAACTAAAACAAATGAGCGTTGGCACGGCAGAAGTATTGCTGGGTATAACTATACCTGCATATACACATACTTACATATGCAACTCAATGAGATGCTTGTAAGATGGCATGTGTGCTTTATTACTTGGTGCGATTTTTTAAACGCAAATTCGGCAAGTGACTTGTGCTTCTCGTTCGTTTGTGAGAATCATCTCCTTATAGAGGCCGGGTTTGATGTTGAAAAGTCGCTGCTAAGCCACTTGAAAAGACTTTTGACATGGTCGAAATCATGATCGTGGTAGTCTGCAGCCAAGTAATAAATGTCACCATGCCATTTGTAAAACATTTGCATTCTATTAAATATAGAAGCAAAATGGTCTTGAGCTAGGACAATATCCCATTTCAAATATTGATTACAGACCAAAAAATGCAAACGAAAAAAATTAAAAATATTTTTAAAAAATTCGTTACACTTGAACCGGATGATATACGTATGAAACTAAAGGTAAAATGGAGTTACTTGGCGTTTATACTTATTTTCTCATCCTGCTGCCCCTTCACAGGACTACAAATTTTCAATGGATACAATTTTCCAAAAAATTATTTTATGTACTTGTTCGCACACTATGATAACAGTATTAGTGTCAAATTAAGAAAGCGAATCTATATTAAAAATACTTCAAATATCAAGCTTTTTTCTGTAATTAGTTCATAATTAATATCTATATCAATTTCAAGTTTATTCACATTCTGCTTTTTAAGAGACAAAACTTTAAATGGTTGTAAATACAAAACTAATACAGATAGATGCTTGAAATTTAAAGTATTTTTAGCACATATTCTCTTCGTTGATTTGGCATACCGGCGTCATAGGTTACGAATAAGTATTGAAAATATTGAACTTTGTAGTCCTTTTAAGGGGCAAAAGGATCAGAAAATGGAAATTTAAAAACGTCAATTAACTCTATTTCACCTATAGTTTCAGATGTCTATAATATAGTTCAAGTGTAACATGGACTGTTGGACAGTGTTATACTAAGTGAAAATTGTTAGTAAGAGATTTCTTATTTATTTTTGAAGTCCATCTATTTTTACAGTGATCGAAGTTTTCATTTTTGGTCGAATAGAGCATTATACTAATTAAATAATGTTGTATGTTAATGACTGAGAAAATTCTTATTGTCAGTGGAACTTTATGAGGATAATTTTTTTGAAGATCTTAACCCATTTTTCGAGAGAATGAAAAAAAGTCTTTTCAAAAAAGACATTTAAGGAATATTATTTTCTATGAAAAAATTGCTGGAAAATGTCAGTGGGAGTAAACAAAAACAACAAAGTTGTAACTGTAAATTATTAGGGTTAAATGGACAAATTTTGTCCATGTTTTATTTGTAAGACCCATCTTTTGGAATTGGATTTATTTCATCTTTCTTTATCTGGGTTTCTGAAACTATTCCGTTTCAAATATTCTCTATCTAGTCTGCAATCATATGCCAACAATTATTTTGGTATTATTTATATGGTAAAAAAGTTACACGAGTTTTTCTAAAGACACTTTTCACCATTTTTGACTTAAAAGCCAACATTTATCCATTTCACCCTCATTTTATCCCAACAACTTGGAAAGCAAAATGTTTATTCTACAAAAAATGTTCTACTTATATTTAGGACAGGAGGACGCTTTGTTCATTCTTTCCACTCATATAAATTGACCCGTCCTAATGTACACTCCGAATTTCATATTTCTAGCTGTTGCCTTTTGATTGCAACCATTTCCCAGCAAAAACTCAGTAATGACACATCATTATTATTTGCATTACGCCCTGCATTATTTTGAAGTATGACCACTCTATAATGGCTTACAAAAGTAGTTATTGATGTTCATGTTTTGCAAGACGTTGCTACGAGTTGTGTGTAAGTTTCTTCCATCCATTTCGATGTTGCCGCAATAGTCACTCGAAGATTAAAACGATTTAATATTTTCGATTGATGAAGCAAATTTAGTTGCTTCATGTCAATCGAAGCGTGTGCATGTTACGCGGAATGTGAGTTATTTCTTTGCAGAACTATCTTAGTTGGTTGAACTATATTGTAATTAACAAATGTTTTATTTTATTGTTAAAATAGTATTATAATACTATCTTATCAACACAACAACAATGAGAAGAAAGGAAAACACTTTCACCACTTTCTTCTTATTGTTCTGTTCCTTTTGTTACAACATCAAAACTGTACTGTTTTGTGCATGCGTTCGCTTGCCGTGGTGTCGTTGTTTATCATACAAAATTTGAAATATAATGAAGTTGCAATAAGTTGAAATTGCTAGAGATGTTTTTATGTGTGTGTTCAAACATACTTACATACATACTTACCAATCAGTACTTATATATTAACTTTTTGTAAGCGTGCGTGGAAGTACTTATTTCTCAACTTTTTGTAAGCGTGCGTGGACGTACTTATTTTTTAGAATCCCTTTATAAAAATAATTAGAAACGGATCCGAAAAATAAGTAGTGATAAACGTATTGATATCTCTTTATGGTGCACGTTCACCCTTTATAATTATTGCATTTGCCAAGGGCAGAAATCATCAAAAAGTGTTCTTAAATAATCAAAAACTAGACGACCTTAACAATTGCATCAAGTGGAAGACTATTTCGAACAACTTTTAACGGCATCAAGATGTTGGGATAAGTCTTAGACTAGAGAACGCCCAACAAAAATAGTCCAGCTGCTATAAATAGCATGGGCGGTTAATTCTTATCTCTAAAATGTTCAATAAACGTATCACGGAATTTATGGATTATTTATGGGGTTGGCATCGTTTTGATGATATATCTCACTTATATTCATTTCATGTAGTCACAAAACCGGATTATCATGTCGCTATAGTAAGCTTGGTCTAAAAGTAATATACATGTGCATATATAACGATGAACATTGCCTGGTAATGGGAGACCAACCGCATTTCCGAAGAATAATGGTCCGATGATACCTCCAGTTAACCGGCAATATTGTGGAATTAACTTCATGTTGGTGTTGGTATATGCCGAAATACTTGTTGATATTAATTTGAACAACATAAATATTTTATACTGCTGCTACAATATTAATAGCTATTTTGTCTACAATTAAGGCTTTTGAAAGCAAATCGGAATATACCGTAAAATTATACAGACAAAAAAATAAAAAAATATAAATATAAAATTTCCAGCTGTCACTTTTTCTAACATTAATATTTCACATTTTGATGGTCCCATAAAATTTTGCCAAGTAATAATTGGGACATTTTATTTGTGTTGAATAAACTCGAATTTGTATTTTTCTTTTGTCATGGATGCAAGAAGTGCCGTCCATTAACATAATCAGTCATCGAAGTATCTCTGAGCTCAGCTTTCTTGACTAAATTCAGTCCATGTGTTTCGAATTTTTAATAAACCGAAGGTTACGGTTACAATGCTAGCAAACACCCTCATTAGATCGAAATCAATAAATTTGAATACAAATGTGAATAACCGGACATATTGTGCGAAATATAGAACATATGTTGGGATTTTCATATGGATCTTGTACAAAATGTTCAACCTTGGCATTGTATCATAGCTTTGTCCTTGTCCCCCTTATACCAATATGTTTCCTCAAATTATAATATTGTTACAGATTGCTGTGGTTTTAGCCACCAGACCCATTTCCTAGATGTCCCATCATCGGGATGTTTTCATGCCATGCATGCGAGACGCAGTGACTACTTAATATTAAAACCTTATCACGTTTACACATCTTGTAAATTGCTTTTCATTATTTATGAATACATTTGAGCTTGATTCTTTCTCGCTCGGTTTTTGTTTAGTCATAATTTTCATATTTGCTCCAATAATCACAGATACAAAAAAACACACACACAAACATATGTTGGTAATAAATGAAGGAATTATATTGGCTTTGACCATTATGCGTAATGAAGTGTGAATGTTTCACCAAATGAATGTGGGGAGCAGGAGAAATGCTATAACTTTTTTATAACTACATTCGTTGCAGCAGACACATATTGGATACGATGTGCGACAGAAGAACAAGGGTCGTTAGAATATCGAATGTTCTTTTTTGGGGGACAACATTGCGTATGAGTATTTATGATGTATTCTAATAACTCATACGCATTAGCGTTTTTTGTGGATAGAGTGTTGAAATGAAAAATATGTGATTATTTGCTATCGAACAGCAATCGATCTAAAGGAGAAACCAGATAGGTGAATAAACACTTTTTGTGAGGTTATTGCAGGATCTTTATTGTAAAAGAAAAATATCATACTGACAATACTATGGCTGGCTTCGTGTCTAGACCTCGTGCTATCTGGTTTAACTTTAAATTTCTTGTTTTCCCTGAAAAATCGACGAACTAAAAGGTGGAACTCTTCTCCAAGAAGAATTTATTTTACATATGAAACCAATAGAAAATAGTCTAAAAGTAGGGATAAAATTAAAATTGTTCACCTGAAAAGAGACATCTGATATGAATAGAAATATACGATACTAGCAATTACGCGCTACTTCGTATGCGGTGTAAGAATATTAATTTCAGGGTACATCGTTTGTTAATGCTCACAAAATTTGAAAACACGCTTTATGATCCCCATCTACGTAGTCCCACCAAATTCTCGATCCCAGACCCTACGTAGGAGGAATTTATACACCGAATTGATTTTTGCCCCTTGTACAAATTAAACAAAAAATAATTTATATTGTTCCATCAATTTATACGCAGTCAAGTAGGCAAACAAATTGAAACAATTTTCTTAAAAAAATCATATAAATTAAACAATTATTTTCCCGTTTCTTTCTGAGATAATTATACCCTCACTCTACGGAGTAGATATATATCGGTGTATGCATTCAACTGTATGCAAGGAACTTTTCGAAATTTGTACTTTTAGGCAGAAAATGGGGCAAAAAGGGATAAAAATGGTACCAACCAAACGGCTGCACATGGAATAGTGAAATTCGACGTGTACATTGTTCTGACTGTGTAGATGCGATATATTTCGATATTCGTACCTTTAGGATCAAAACGGTATAAAGTTGGTGTTACCGCCACCTACAAAATCTTCATAAATATTTGTATACTTATTGTACAGTACAACAATCTCCTAGATTGTCAAACATTATTATTATAAAACTTAACGAAAAGTGTTAAATTGTCATGTAGCGTCCCCTAGAATCCGCCATTTCTTTATAATTTACTAAAAAGATTGGTTGAATAACGCGGTGCTCTGGGACTTAAATGGTGAAATAATTAAATCACATTTTCTAGCAGTTTTCGCACTAAAAAGTAACTTTGAATTACTAGATTATTTTATTATAAAATTCCTAATTGAATTGTATTTTATAGGAATTTTAATATAAGCACGAATTGTTTCAATAAATATTATTTTGTACGAAACAAGGAGTACTTTATTCAAGATCCAGCGGGAATTGCTAGCGTGGGTAAATCGCCTTCCAACATTTTAAAATTCTTTTTATTTATCGTACCGGACATCTTCCTGGGCCTACAAAGCGTCAAAGTTAACTTGCCAATCTCGCAGTAAGTAGAAAATGAGTTCACTTAATCCACAGGGTCAACAACAAGATCACATACAACAAGATCACGTTTGCCCACTTTGTCTAAAGCCCCCTGACGAAAATATGGTAAAATGCTCCGATTGCCTCAAATCATTTCACCAAGATTGTGCAAAAGTCCCTAACGACATAACATACAAATGCCAACAATGTTCTACAACACGACCAGGTTCATCGTCACGTAGTATCGGAAGCCAATCTTCTGACCAATCACAATCAAACAGAGTTCAATTGCAACTTGAACAACTAGAAAAAGAGCACAACTTAAATAAAGAGTATATTAGGAAAAAATATTAACTTTTAGCAGTTGTACGCCTTAGCGATGCTTCTTCCTCCAAATCAAGGTCCATTCATAGTTGGTTAAGTAATGCCCCTTGTCTAGAAATTACGGATGTGCAGAATCAACCAAATACAAACGCAAGCTACCTACCTAAAAATAGGGATATAGATACGAACACAGACCAGCAAGCATCATGCCTGCCCGAAGAAACAGTTTATTGCAATATGCCACAGCAGTTGACATATCCTACAACTACACAATTAAATAATTCAACAATACTTTGTAGCGTATCTAATGAAATGTCTCATAATCAAGCGTCATCTAACCCAACTGTCTCCAATGCTGCCATAACTTCGTGCAATACAATGTCTGCAGCACCATATTGTGCTACGGGTATTGCCACTTCACGTGGCCTTCAAAAGCGAATGCAGCCTATGACACCTGGCGTTCAAAATCACCCACATGGTGTGACATTCGATACTACCAATCAAACCCATACGTTTTATGCGAATACATTGATCCCGCCTGATCACTCAAATCGCAATACGTCCATGATAAATTCCTCAAATGCATTGCCAATTACATTTAATGAAGCTCAACCCATGTCATCAACGATGAATTTGCGCTCAACTTTACCACCAAACACCTCCTACTCGTATGAACCACATTCTGCCATCAATATTCCTCACCGGTTATCGCCAAGTCAAATGAATGCACGACAATCCGTGCCCAAAGAGCTCCCTGCTTTTTCCGGCCAACCAGAGGAATGGGCCATTTTTTCTTCCACTTTTCACTGGTCCACAATATCTTGCGGTTTCACTGAAGCCGAAAACCTTATACGGCTCCAAAAATCTCTAAAAGGAAACGCTCTGCAAAGCGTGCAGCAGATGCTTGTCCATCCCTCAAATGTCAATTCCGTGATGCAAGTCCTCCAGATGTTGTATGGACAACCTGAAAAGATAATAAATTCAATTAAAAATAAAATAATGTTTTCACCAAAAGTTGATGAAAATAATCTGCATACACTTACCTCGTTTGCTATCAATGTACGCAGCTTGATATCCACGATTTATGCCAGCAATTTGATCGACGAAATTAACAATTCTTCGCTTTTACATGAATTGTTGTTAAAATTACCACCGTCGTACCAAATGCAATGGGCCACTCAAAAACAGAATTTGTATAATCAAAATAAAAAACCCAATCTATCAGAATTTGACAATTGGGTATTTAACATAGGCATCACTGCTAGTAGTATAACAGTTGACCACTGTTCTACTAACAACAACAACACTGCTAGCAAAAACCAAGTTAAAAACAAGACCAATATCACAGGCAATAGAGCATACGTTCACTCGCACAGAGAGGAACGTAAACGTTTTGTCTGCAACAACAACAACTGCAAATCTGTCGCTAATTGTAATACATACCTATCACTGGATCGTGGAGATAAGTGGAATGTGGTGAGAAAACACCAGCTTTGCAAATGTTGTTTATATAAACATAAAGGTGAATGCAAGAAGAAAGCAAAGTGTGGAAAGGAAGGCTGTGAATATTTTCACCACAGTTCTTTGCATAGATATACCGAACCCACAAATCAACAAACAGAAGAAACGTCAAACAGTAATAGAAGTGTAAACAATATGCATATTATTAATAACGAGATCAATAACTCTCACAGTGCTGAAATAAAAGAAATTTTGTTCAAAATAATCCCAATTAAAATATACGGGAATAACAAATGTGTGGAAACGTTTGCTTTCATTGACGAGGGATCGTCCATCAGCCTGATGGAAGATTCGCTCGTAGACGATTTGGATTTAAAGGGAATCACCAACCCCTTGTGCCTGCGATGGACTGGAGGTATAGAAAGAACCGAAAAAAGTTCAAAAAAGCTAACCATTCAGATTTCAGGTGGAAGTAAGAAGCGTGTATCAATGGAAGTATGTACAGTGAGTTCCTTAAATTTACCCACGTAGTCTTTGGATTACGGAATGCTGGCGCAGCGATATCGCCACTTGCAAAATTTACCAATAAAAATTTATACCGATGCTGTTCCGAAAATATTGATTGGGCTGAATAACTTCAATTTGGGTATATCGAGCAAAAACCATGAAGGATTGGCCAAAGAGCCTGTTGCTGTTTGTATGAAACTAGGGTCGCTCGTATACGGTGCTGTAGCTGAAAAACAAACCACAAGTAAGCATTTAAACTTCCATATTTGTGAATGCTCTGAAGATAGTGAGAATTTGGATAGATTAGTTAGAAGTTTTTACTCGTTAGAAAGTGTAGGAATCAGCGTGAAAGATCCCATCATAGGAGAGAACGACAAACGCGCTCTGAGTTTATTAAATAATTTTACAAAAAAGAAGGAATGTGGACATTATGAAGTTCCATTACTGTGGAAATTTGATACTATAGAATTTCCTGATAGCTATGGTATGTGTTTGAGGCGCCTAAAATGTCTCGAACGAAAGTTGAAGGAAAATTTAGATCTTCATAACATTTTTAAAGACACAATTGCAAAATATCTGTCTAAGGGTTACATACGAAAACTGAGTGTTGATGAAATCAACCGAACTGATAGGAAAGTATGGTATCTTCCAATTTTCGCTGTGTTTAATAAAAACAAACCCGGTAAATCACGTGTCGTTTGGGATGCAGCGGCTAAATCGAATGGGCTATCTTTAAATTCTTTTTTGCTGAAAGGGCCTGATCTTCTGGCCTCACTGCCTGCTATATTGTTTTCATTTCGTGAAAAAGCAGTGGCAGTGTGTGGGGATATTGAGGAGATGTTTCATCAAGTTTTGATAAGACCTGAGGACCGAGATGTTCAATGCTTTCTGTGGCGTGATTGCGACCAAAATAAAGATCCCGATGTATACGTAATGGACGTGATGATTTTTGGAGCTACATGTGCACCTAGTATTTCTCAATACATCAAAAATCTAAATGCAACTCAATTTGAAAATAAATTTCCTTCAGCTGTAAAATCGATTAAAGAAAATCATTATGTGGACGATCTGCTTGTTTCTGTTGATAATGATAAGGAGGCTATGAAATTAATTGCGGACGTGTCATATGTTCATCGCCAAGGCGGCTTTAATATAAGAATTTGGACTTCCAACAGCACCATGGTGATGAAATCACTTCCAGATGGTAATGAAAAAGTAAGTAAATGCATAAATTTTAACGATGAAAGACAATTTGAAAAAGTTCTTGGTGTCTTTTGGGAACATCAACATGATGTCATAACATTTAAAATATCATTGTGGCTTATGAAAAGCGATATATTTTCTTGTTCGAAAATACCAACCAAACGCGACATGCTGCGTGTTGTGATGTCAATTTATGACCCACTTGGTCTCATCGGACATATTATTATGTATGTGAAGGTTTTACTGCAGGAAATATGGCGATCGAAGACAGATTGGGATGAAAAGATTCCAGAAGCATTGATGGATAAGTGGATCAAATGGGTTAATATTTTGTCAGATATACGACATATTAAGATACCTCGATGCTATTTACAGTCTTTTCGTGATTATGATGGTGTCGATGTGCAACTTCATACATTTGTGGATGCAAGCAGAGATGGATACGCTGCGGTATGCTATTTCAGATTGCAGAAAAATGACACCGTAAATCTGTTCACTTATCGGTTCGAAGACCAGAGTGGCACCGATGAGAATAACATCAATACCTAGGCTCGAACTGATGGCTGCTTTAATTGGTGCCCGTTTCGCCAAATTTGTTATAGAAAATCATAAAATACCTATTAGCAGAAAGTATTATTGGTCAGATTCGAAGACAGTACTTAGCTGGATAAACTCCGATCATCGAAAATATCACCAATTCGTGGCGTTTCGAATAACTGAAATTTTGGACTTATCTTCAATCAATGATTGGAAATGGATTCCTAGTAAACAGAATGTCGCAGATGATGCTACCAAATGGGCGAAAATACCCAGAATTTCAGTCTCAAATAGGTGGTTTGATGGACCAGAGTTTTTGTATCAACATAAAGATAATTGGCCACTGGTGGAGGCTCCTCCTGAGTCAACTGAAGAGGAAAGGTTACACCATTCGTTAGTTATTACAAAATATGAACAAATATTCGATGTAACCCGATTTTCATAGTGGAATCGTCTCGTAAGGTCAGCAGTTTTCGTATTGCGTTTCGTCAAAAATTGTCGTCAAACTACTAAAGAAAAGGGTGAGGTATCCCAAGATGAGTTATTGGAAGCTGAAAATATATTATATCGCCAATCACAATTGGAAAAATATAACGTAGAAATATCTCTGAAATCAAAACAACCAATTTCGAAGTCGAGTGAGATTTATAGTAAATCACCATATCTAGATGGTGAAATCTTACGCGTAGATGGGAGAATCGACCAGGCGAACATTCCTGATGGACAAAAACGTCCGATTATACTACCTAAAGAAAGTTATATTATAAAGTTAATTATCATGCATCATCATAAAAAACTTCACCATATGAACAACGAAACTGTCATAAATGAAATCAGACAGAAATATGCAATTAATAGACTTCGCGTAACTTTTAAATCTGCAATTCGCGAATGCCAAATGTGTAAGATAAGGAAAGCGGTACTGCAGAATCCTCAAATGGCGAAATTGTCTCGATCTCGTCTAGCATCTTTTGAGGCACCATTTACGTTTACTGGAGTGGATTTTTTCGGTCCCATCATGGTCACAGTAAATCGTCATAAAGAGAAGCGCTATGGATGTTTGTTTACCTGTTTGACAGTGCGAGCTGTTCATATTGAGGTGGTACATGCTCTAACTACGAGTTCCTGTATATTGGCTATTCGCAATTTTATGGCTCGTCGAGGAATTCCACATGAATTTTATAGCGATAACGGGACAAACTTTGTGGGAGCTGATAGGGAACTGCGTGAAGCATTAGCCGATGTTGATAATAACGAATTGGTTAGGACATTTACCAGTACGACAACTAAATGGAATTTCAATCCTCCAGCGTCTCCACACATGGGAGGGGCATGGGAGCGCCTTGTGCGATCGGTGAAAATAGTATTATACAAGATAATGCCATCTAAATCTCCTACCGATGAACTTCTCCTGAGTATGCTTATTGAGGTTGAAAATGTTATAAATTCAAGACCACTTGCATACGTTCCACTGGATGAAAGCAACGAAGAAGCTGTAACTCCAAATCACTTCTTAGTTGGAAGTTCAAATGGAATGAAGCCGATGACTGATTGCAACGATAGCGGCGTGGTTTTAAGGCAAAACTGGCTTATGTCTCAACAATATGCGAATGTTTTCTGGGCAAAGTAGATAGCAGAATATTTACCAACGTTGACGTGTCGTTCGAAGTGGCATGAGCGGCCGAAACCATTATGTCAGGGGGACTTAGTGATCATTGTTGACCCTAATTTTCCTCGTAATGTCTGGATTCGAGGTAAGATTGTGGAAACGAGGTTGGCAAAAGATGGGCAAGTTCGAAGTGCAAAGGTACTGACACGAAATGGAATTATGGAAAGACCTGCAACCAAGTTGGCGATTTTGGATGTGGCTACTAAAGAGAAGTCTGCCAGCGATGAAGTTTCTGGCCATACTGCGGGGGGAATGTTACCGCCACCTACAAAATCTTCATAAATATTTGTATACTTATTGTACAGTACAACAATCTCCTAGATTGTCAAATATTATTATTATAAAACTTAATGAAAAGTGTTAAATTGTCAAGTAGCGTCCCCTAGAATCCGCCATTTCTTTATAATTTACTAAAAAGATTGGTTGAATAACGCGGTGCTCTGGGACTTAAATGGTTAAATAATTAAATCACATTTTCTAGCAGTTTTCGCACTAAAAAGTAACTTTGAATTACTAGATTATTTTATTATAAAATTCCTAATTGAATTGTATTTTATAGGAATTTTAATATAAGCACGAATTGTTTCAATAAATATTATTTTGTACGAAACAAGGAGTACTTTATTCAAGATCCAGCGGGAATTGCTAGCGTGGGTAAATCGCCTTCCAACAGTTGGTGTTTACACACGCAAACTTTGATTATTTTTCCAAATTCGTACTTTTATGGTCAAGATGAAAAAAGAATAAAACTGGTACCAAGCATACGGTACCAGTTTTCATGAAATTAGATGTGTAAATTCCAATGTGGACCCGAAATATATCGAATCTTTGAAATTTGTACTTTACAGTCACTTTGTCTGTAACTGAATTACGAAATTGATAATGGGGCGAAATGTTTGTCCCTAATAACGCCTGACAATGCACCTCATGTTCACTTTTTGATCACAATTGCAGTATTATACTTATATGTATATCAATAGATTATTTTTTTTATGACAATGCAATTTTTTTAAACAAATAGTAAAAAATGTAGTAATGTGAAAAAAAAATATCACAATTTCCTAATATGGTTCCGCACTTCTATGTAAAGTCGACAGCCGCTACTCCACTCTGTCGCACAGTGGTTCAGAATCAAAATCCATCGGCTAAAATTCAATAACTTTTGTTCTATTTTTGAGTTCTGTTAAAAATCAAATTAGACATGGACCCAAGGATTATTTTAAGATATTAACAGTAGAAATCGGCCCAAAGTTGACTACTTTTCGTATTTAAAGAAAATTAAAATTTTTATTTTTTGTGTTTATGTTATTTTAACATATTTTTACGTATTTGTTCATAATGCGAAGAAAAATTTTTATTTTTTTGTATTACAGATTTTCACTTCTTTCAGATTTTAAAATTGAAAAAAAGTATTTTTTTTTTAATTTGTCGAACTGTTTCTCATACATTTTAAGAGATTTTGCACACAGATCTTTTTTAATAGACACGCAAAATAAAAAGATTTGTCCAAATTCGTACTTTTTTACTTTTACTGCAAAAGTTATCTTGCACTGTGTACGTGAGAGATAATGTATTTCCAAAATATGAAATTTTGGAAATATAATAAGTATGGTATTTAAGCTTTTTCGAAGTTTGCTGTCTTATATTTACTTTTTGAATTGACTTCAAGTATTATTTCGGTATATATCGGTAACCTGGTCTTATAAGCGTAGTTTAAAATAATTAAAATTTTATATTTATTTATAAAATTAATTTTTCAATATTTTTATATGTTTTGGTTTGGCTATATGAAAAAATGTAAAATTTGCCTGTAATGTTTCTGCACTTCTGCACGGAAACAGCGCTGAGCATAACCAACAGTTTATATATTTTATATTAGTTTGAAATACAGTGTAGTATTTCAAACTAACATGCACATTTTTGGTCCATTTTGCAGAGAATCCTACATATATCTACGGTAGTTACAGGGTGGCGCAGAATGAGCTATATGGTTTAAATTTTTTTTTAAATACAGCATATTTTTTCTTCTCATAATGTAAGGAGGTGACCATAAAAGTTTTGGCAGTTTTACTTATAGGGAAGTGGTACTAATATCACTATTTCCATTCAACCTTAAAGGGTGCAGGGGGGCCAAAGCCACCCGAAGGTTTGCCAGAAATGGATTTTTTATCTTCTCATAATGTAAGGAAGTGGCCATAAAATATTGGTCCGTTTTACTTATAGCATTAAGAAATTTGATGCTGGCCCGGACTTTGACCTTGTCTGAAACGCACTTTCCTCGCCCTGATTGGTCTGACTGCTTGGTTGGTAACTCGCAGGGTAAGAGATTTCATATATATAAATGCCAGTCATGCGACCCATTTTTTGCGACCTTAAAAGTGGCATAGGGGCCAAAGCCACCCCTTATGGTTTGTCAGACATGCATTTTTTTCTTTCCAAAAATACATGAACATATTCTAAAAGTTTAAGCCGTGATACTTATGGTGTAACAAAAACGATGCTGGCTCCCGTACTATTATATTTCACGGGTAAATGACAAATTGAGGAAAATGAATACTTCAGTAATTTTGAGGAAACAATACGTCGTTTTGACGATTTTGATAATGACCAAGGAAAGTTATATATGGAGTATCATATTATAATATCATATATTGAGTAACAAAAGTAAAGCCGTACTAACATTATTATTACATTAATTTTCATAATTGTCTTGGTTTCTCGCCTAATTGCCTTATGTTTAATATTTAAATTATTAAATTTTAATTTTATATTTATTTTATTATATTTTTACCGGGACATAAGGTAGAATTTTTAGAAAAAATATATTTTATGGGCCTTAATATTCACTACACGTATTTAAATTGGATTTTTCTATGTTAATTCGTACTGGCGGTTTTTTAATATCATTAAAATTACACATTACAAATTAAATGTTGATCACAAATCTATGTTTTTCTTATACTTGAGATCCAACTTAACAATGCTGTTTACTCTGTTTTCAATTTTAGTTTTTTTAATTACAATTTTTTTTGAACAATTACATTCTACAAAAGTTTCAAGTTCTATTAAACGCAAACTTGACCAGACTATGAAAAACTAAGTATACAGTTTTTTGTTAAGACTATATCTTATGCAAGTTTCGTTTTAGACGGATGTACTTTCGAACGGTCAATCCAATCCGTTTTGGTATACTTAAAGGATAATTTAACTAATTATTTCACTTTGACATGAAACTCTTTTCTCTTTTTTTAATATATGTAGATTAATAAATCTTTAATGTTTGAGCAAATTTTAAGAATATTTGTTATGCGCATGTTCGACTTCCAAGGCATTGAACTCATATTCAACTCGTTTTAATTTTGTCCATCTCATTTCTTCTTTACTACAAATAATTAATATTTCTTGCATTACTTGGCCAAGCAAATATCTCTTCGAGTATTTTTGTCACGTAGACGACATTGACACATAACTGACAGGCAATTAGAGCAAAAGTAACATTGACTAAAATTCGGGTAATTCCAAACACCTGTCAGCAAAGTTTCTATTCATTTCTACGGCAACATATAAAAATCGAATTTCGTTACTCCACTGGTCAAATTAAAATTGTAGCACAAGGGAAAAACACAACAAAGTTAAAACAAATAAATGTCACAGATGTATAAAAAGATGTCAGAAGCTGAAAAGATAAACGAACGAAGATAATCCCTCTTTATTGAAATATTTCATAGGAAGATTAGGTATCGAAAGCGATGTGATTTTTGTCTAATAGAATTCATAGATAACATCATGAAAATTGTGAGAGATGCTGCTTGATGAGGATTTAATTATTTAAGACGGTGGTTATACGCAAATAATTTTATTTGTTTATACACTCCACGAGAGTATTATGTCTTTGTGCATTTGTTTGTAACACCCAAAAGGAAACGAGATAGACCCATTGTTAATTATACCGATCGACTTAGAATCACTTTTTAGTCGACTTAGCAATGTCCGTCCGTCCATCTATTCCGTCCGTCCATCAATTCTTGTTCCTGTATCGTGATACAGGTCGCAATTGTTGATAGAACTAAATGAAACTTTGCACAGCGAAGTTTTCCAGTACAACGACGAACCCAATTTAATTAGAAGAAAATCGGTTCAGATTTAGATATAGCCCCCATACTAATTTCACTCCCTATTGGACTCTTTTCACTCTAGATACCACATATTACAACAAATTTTCTTTAAAATTGGCAAAACATCATATATTTAAACTAGAAACACCTGCGGTAAAATGTGTTAGATCGGTTCAGATTTATATATAGCTCCCATACAAATTTCGCTCCCGATTTGACTTTTTCCGCTCTAGAGGCCATATATTTCACTTGATTTGCTTCAAATTACCTTGCATTACCTTATAATTCTACTGGAAACATCTGTGTTGAAAATGGATTAAATCGGTTCAGATTTATATATAGCTCCCATACAAATTTCGCTACCGATTTGACTTTTTCCGCTCTAGAAACCACATATTGTATCAGACTGTCTTCAAATTTGGCAAAACATTTTGAATTCCCACTAGAAACAACCATGGTGAATAAAGGTCAGATCGGTTCAGATTTATATATAGCTCCCATACAAATTTCGCTCCCGATTTGACTTTTTCCGCTCTAGAAACCACATATTGTATCAGATTGTCTTCAGATTTGGCAAAACATCTTAGATTTACACTAGGAACACCTATGGTGAAAATAAGTCAGATCGGTTCAGATTTATATATAGCTCCCATTAAAATTTCGCTCCCGATTTGACTTTTTCTGCTCTAGAAGCCACATATTTTAACAGATTCTCATCAAATTAGGCGAAATATCTTATATTTGTTCTATAAACAGCCATGGCACAAATGGGTCAGATCGGTTCAGATTTATATATACCTCCCACACAAATTTCACTCCCGATTTCACTTTTTCCACTGTATCAACCACATTTTTTAAAAGATCTTCTTCAAATCTTTCAATATATCTCATATTTCAACTGGAAACACCCATGGTGAAAATGGGTCATCGGTTCAGATTTACATAGAGCTCCCATACAAATTTCGCCCCAAAAATTTCCCATACAAATTTCGGATAGACTTTTTCCGCACCAGAAACCACGAATTTTCACATAATGACCTTAACACGTTATATTTGAACTGCATGAACTTCTTGTGAAAGTAATTCACTATATTCCATGTTTCGATATAGCACCGATATAAATATTTCCGATTTGACAAGTTGGACCAGGTAATATTAGCCTATGATTAGGAAACATACAAAAATTCTTCCCGTTTTCACTTTTACCGAGTTGAATTGTATTCGGATAGAAAGTGGAGTGTATCATATAGTCGGCCCCGCCCGACTTTAGCCTTTCCTCACTTGTTTCTCTTGTAAAATATAGAGTCTCAGATCGATATTTAAAAATGACAAACTTAGTGTACCCCCATCCCATGTTGAAATGAATAAAGAGGCCTTTAAATTAGTTACACTTTTATTCAACAGTTTGTTAGCGTGAAAACGGAAAATATTATTAAATAAAAATATTGTTGCTTGAATGGAAACGCTTAAAAAACAAAGGGATTTGCTTTCGTTTTTTTGTCCAACTCCTAACAATTTAATTAGTTTTACATATTACGGAAATTAGAACTAAATAAAACTTTGTAGCAAAACATCATTAGCAGCAGCAAGAAAAACAACAACGAAGCCAGCTAGGACTACATTTGGGTAAAAGAAACATTCTGTTTTGTTTAATCGCAACCCTGGAAAGTTTTTCCGGCATGAACTGCTACATTTAGTTGCCTTCTTTCAGCTGCTGCTACTGATTTTCCTATTACAGCCGGATCCGAAGGATAACGAAAACAAACTTGAACTTTCCTAAATTGTTATTATCGCTTTGACCGACAACAGAAGAAAAACAAATAAGAAAATATCTATTAATGGTTGGTCAGAACCGATTATTGTGATAGCCTACACCAAAATTGGGGTTCGGACAGCAAAATGAATCATTACATTAGCATTACTGTTCACATAGGCATCTTAATTTTCATATGTGGTATACTATTCCCAAGTGGATATTGTTGTCCAAACATAAACGCTGGTAAATTGCCAGATTGGGTTCATTCATTCGTTGTAAGCACTGTGAGTGGTATACCACTCTGTGCATTGTAGGGTGTAATGAAGCAGGAAATACGACCCCAAAATATGTAAACATAGCTACAATGCATGTACTCGTCAAAGTGTATATAAGCATTTATAAGCTCAGAAAATAGGAAACTTATTAAAGAGCAACATATTGTTGGTAATAAGTTGTATGTGTGGCTAATGAAGAAACGATTTTGTGCTACAAGTACACACTTGTATCCCATTGTTTAGGAAACGTATTCACTATTTGCTAGAATTATTAAAAATAGTTGGTAATGATATTGCGTGGATGGGGAACGAGTAAATACAAATTTCATTTGTTATTGGTCAAAAAGTTGAACGCTGTTTAATACATATTTAATAATATATTAAGACTCGATTATACTACCCTAGAGTCAAAAACACTCAAACAAATTAAGATTTATTGATTGGAATATATATATTGAGCTCATATTTTTTGTAGAATAAACTTACAGTCCAACTGGGTCAAATATTTCATTTGTTGGTCTAAGAGAGCATTATACTAACTGAAACAAGTAAAAAGGGTACCGAACCTTATATACCCTCCACCATGGAATGTATCCCACATTATTATCTGCAGATTAGAATTGCAGTAATATTACAGAAAAATGTTGTATTTATCAATATAGTCGAACCAAAACAAATAAAAATATTAAAAAAATAATATTATTAATGAATATATAATTTTAATTATTTGTTCCCATTTTATACCTTTGAAAAACGGAATTTAGACTAATCTTTTAATTATTTTACGCATTTGTAAAAAAAAAACCTTTTTAAAATATGTCTATTTTGCGCGCCTATGCAATCAGAGGTATGTGTCCACCTAATTTCATGATTCTATCTGACGTAATTATAGCCCACACCGCAAGGTATAATGTCTTTGTGCACTTCTTTGTAACACCCAAAAGGAGGCGAGATAGACCCATTGTTTATTATACCGAGCGATTTAAAGGGTGATTTTTTAGCTATTATCTTTTTGGCAACACTGGTTTAAACAGCTGGCGCACGTTTCGTGTTTTGTTTAACTGTCAAACATCTTCAGTTTGGTCTATAATTTAACCATGAATCATCTTACAAACGAACAACGCTTGCAAATTATTGAATTTTATTATCAAAATGCGTGCTCTGTTAAGAAAGTTCATCGTAGAGTGCGAACTGAAGAAAATATCGCAGCTGTATCGGCCAGTGTTAATGATGACCATCAATTATCGAGTCGTCGCCGTTCGCAGCAATTTTGCCTCTGTTACTCAAAAACGTGGAAATGCCAAAATTGGACTAAGCGGATGGACCATTTGAGGCGCAGTCAAGGTCAAGATTTGCATGAAATAATCTACAAACATTAAATTATATGGACCGTACTATAGATTCACATAAAGATTTCATGCATTTTTCTGAATTTTATGTGTTTTTTTTAAACTTTCCTATATCTTTTAAAAAATCACCCTTTAGAATAACCTTTTGAATCGATTTAACCATGTCCGTTTGTCTGTCCATCTATTCTTGTAATCACGATACAGGCCGCAATTATTGTCCGATTCTTAACTTGACACACCTAAGACGATGTTGCTCCCGATTTGACTTTTTCTGCTCTAGAAGCCACATAATTGAAGCAATTTTGATAAAATTTTGCACAACGCCTTATATCTAAGTTAGAAACTTATGTGAGTTAAATCGGTCAGGTTTAGTTATAGTCACCATACAAATTTCGCTCCCTATTTGACATTTTCCGATCTAGAAACCGTAAATTTAAACTAATTTTTTAAAATTTGGCTTAACCCCTTACATTTCAACTAGAAACATTTCTTGTGAAAATGGGTCAAATCGGCTCTGATTTATAGATAGCTCGCATACAAATGTCGCACCCGATTTGTCTTTTTTGCTCTAGAAACCACATAATTTAATCGATTTTGAACAAATTTGGTCCAACACCTAATATTTTAACTAGAAACATCTGTGACAAAAATGTGTCAAACCGGTTCAGATTTAGTTATAGCTCCCAGACAAATTTCGCTCCCAATTTGAGGTTTACCGCTGTAGAAACCACCTACCTTAACCAATTTTCTTAAAATTCGGCAGTACGTCTTTTATTTACACTAGAAACATCTATGTAAAAGTGAATGAGATCGGTTTAGATATATTTGTAATTCCCATACAAATGCCCTTCACATTTTCACCGAATTTAAATGTAGTGGAGTAGAAATCGTAGGGTATCATATAGTCGGCTTCGAATTTAGTCTTTCCTTACTTGTTTTTTTTATTTTGCATATCTATGCAGTCAGAAAAATGTATACACTGAATTTCATTATTCTAGGGGCAACCGTGTTGTTGATACTATTTCTATCCCTCTATGTCCATTTAAAAGTACGAATTTGGAAAAAATCCTTTTATATTATGTATCTACTCGATTAGAATAATGTACACACTGAATTTCGTGTCACTAGCTGTTGTCGTTTGATATCTACCATTTATATCCATCTCAATAAAGAGTGATTTTTTAAAAGTTATATATACTTATTTTCAAAAAAAAAAACAACACATCAAATTCAGATAAATGCATGAAATCTTTATTTGAATCGATAGTACGGTCCATATAATATATAATTTGAAGATTATTTCATGCAATGACTGTGCCTCAAATGGTCCATCCGCTTAGTTCAATTTTGGCATTTCCACGTTTTTGAGTAACAGAGGCGACGAATCGATAATTGATGGTCATCATTAACACTGGCCGATACAGCTGCGATATTTTCTTCAGTTCGCATTCTACGTAAGCGTGATGGTGATTTAACGTCCAACAATGTAAATTTGGTGCGAAATTTAGTCACAATAGCCCGAATAGCCGCTTCAGTGGGTCGATTAAACTAACTATAAAATGGAATCGCGCGATGAACTTTCTTAACAGAGCACGTATTTTGATAATAAAATTCAATAATTTGTAAGCGTTGTTCGTTTGTACGTCGATTCATGGTTAAATTATAGACCAAACTGAAGATGTTTGACTGCCACAAAACTGCTGAACTTGAAATTACTAGAAACGGTAAAATTTGCCAAGCTTAAGTTTGAAATTTGAGAATACCGATATTTTTAATATTTCTTTGGAAATCCATCCCCCGTTGATTTGTTTCTACTAGGGTTGGCGGATTATATAACGTTTACCATAGCATAGGCGGTCCAAAGTTGGTGTTCTTGAGGGCTTTTCTGAAGAGATGGCTTCCTTAACGATATCATAACTGTGGATCGATAAATCTTAAATTTAAAAATAATCTTATTCCAAAATAGACAAGTAAGGAAAGGCTAAAGTCGGACGAGACCGACCATATGATACCCTCCACTTTCTATCCCACTGCAATTCATTTCTGTAAAAAAGTGAAATCGGGAAGGATTTTTGTATGCGGTAAATGTATGTGTTTGACAAAATCTGACAACACGAATAGCTTTTAACATTATTTGTTTCCTTATTTCGACAATTTTGTTTATTATGAAACTTGAAGTTAACTTGTTTTGTTTTATTTTTATTAAAGGTTGAAGTGTTATAACGAAAATTACTACTTTTTTTTACTACGAGTGGAAATTTTTGTCCCGTCCGTTTTGTCGCGTCCGTATTTCTGCTGTACCTAATAAAAACAATTTAAGAGAAAAATCTCATATTTCATAAATCTACGAATAAAATATATCCTCTATGTATGTATTTATGGAAAAACAAAGTTCTCAAAAAATCACTGAACTTTGTATATTTCTATAAGACCTTCAATAGGACATCTGTTTTTTGTCGCGTCCGTTTCGATGTAAAATTGCAATCAAGAAAATATACTGTAGAAAATTAGGTGGCAACACCACAAGCCGGAATGGTACTTAAACTTTGCGGTTCAAAAAAGTGGGATTAATTTTTATATGAAACAGTTTTACAAATTAATTAAAATCAAGACTTAAAAAGAAAATAATAAAGTGACTATATTATGAAAATTGACGACAAGAGTTAGTAGTTGAAAAATTATATTTAACATTTTATGATTATTGTGGTCTTGTAAGTATTCAAAGGTCTTGTAATTTTTTGATTTGTAGAGAACATAATCTATAAATGTCGTGGACCAAAAGTTATATGTATGACTCAACTTGACTCAAAGTGTAAATGTGAAAGTGTTCGTCTGAGGTTGTAGTTTATGGTGGTATTAATATCTCGTCAGCATTTTTCGGCAAACTCCAAAAATTTTCATTTTATTTTAGCACAGTTTTTTATTAGCCATAGACATATATATGATTATATCTCTGAATTAGTTTTGTGTACGAGACCTCATCAATATTTTATTTAAAAGGTATTGAAATTACCTTTAAAATGGTATACAACATTCACCTTTTTGTTCATATGTATACATTTTACTTTATTTATTGAAATAATTATTTAATTTACAATTTAAAGTATACTATTTGCATGCTATATTTTGCTTTTGTAATAATGTTTAGAAAAACACATTTCGTCAAAATAAACAACTCTTCATTCTTTTAAGCTTTCATAAAATTTTGTTTTTGGTCACCCTGTACCAATACAGGGTGATAATTATGTTGGTTATATATTGATTTATATGGGAGGTGGTAGTGGGCGTGGTCCGATCGGCCCAATTTTATTTTTATTCTTTGCGTATGACATGTCTAGCAAATGTGCAAAATTAAAAGACTATATGTTTATTTTTCGACTTTATGCCATACAAAATGGATTTGGGACCAATGTGCACTGGTAGGATCAATATTTTAATGTGTTATAAACGGAATGACAAACTGAGTTTACCCTCATTCTGGAAGTGGAGGATATAAAAAGTGTTGTAAGCTAGCGTCTGATAGAAAACTTATTGTCAGAATTTTATGTCCATTCGTAATAAATCCGCTATAATTTTCACATTTTTTAACCGATCTCTGTTTGAGATTCGTTGGAAAGGTACTGATCGCTAATTTTGTAATGTTTTAGTTTTTACTTTAAGTTTAGCTCATTAAGGACCAATAAGTAAAACAAATTTTCCGGTCCTTAATTGGTTAACAAATTTCAGAAATCACAATTAGCGATCATTATTATTATTTTTAATTATTTTATATTAAACTAGAATCAATTGTAAATTATAAATGTAAAGATCAAACCTAGTGTCTACAATTATATATATTTTGTTTTAATCGGAAGTAAAAATTTCAAACTTCCATTTAAATCGGAGAACACAAGAAAAAATTCTGTTCCGTTTCACGTGCCCCATTCAATAGTTAGTCTCCATATTAGTCTATTGAATGGGACACGAGCTTATTGTCATCATTAATATTGCTTCGCCAACGCTGAGCATGACAGTAAAATCATTGACTGCTTACCATAATTTAATTAAAGAACGCAAGGTTACTCATATCGTGGGTAAAAGTCTCAAGTCTCAAATAATTACAAAAATAAGAAAGCTAAAAAACTTACTACAAAAAGTTTGAAATAACCATTTTAATTTCCTGACAATGTGGATCTTTTAAGCTAACGACACCAAAAATATGTATTTTGGCAATAATGATCATATTTGTAATAATTAAAATAAGAAGGGAAACAGTTTTTCTAGGCAAAACTTCACTCACTATGTATAAATCTAAGGATAATTCCAATAAACGTATGAAACGCTTTACCCCTCTGTCAACAAATTCTTCAGTCAATTCTTACGCCAGTGCTATCTAATGGTAATGCTTTGCTTTTCAGTTTAAGACTACCTAGTTGTTCGTATTATTATTATCAATTTATTTTTAATTGAAAAGTTAAACTTTTTCATTATTTACCTCTCAGGTTAAAGTCATTATAGAAGTGTATGTCCGTAATGAGAAATTGTGAATCATTACGTTGCAAGATGATGGTGACACTGTTGAGAGGTTTTTAATTACGTGGTGCTATCACTATTACGCAGCGTTCTGAAGTTGATAAGTTGAGTTGTGCCATGCGTTTAGCCAGTTATGACGACGAAGATAGTTAGTTGAACCTGATTGACCTACTAGAAGTCAACTTCAGTAGCAATTACTCTGAAGAACACACGTAAAATATTAATATTATAACAGGTTGTACAGCGTTTCGTGTGAAAAAAATCATAAACTAGATAACACTCTGAAAAAGTTCTGATTTCAAATGGCCTAATATCTGTTCGCTTAATTTCTATCCTCTACTATAAATATGCATATTTATATACGAATACATGTGTGGGTTTTATAGTAGACGATTTGTTATAAATATGGAAATTTTCAACTCACACGTCATAAAAACTTTAGTATAAATTTCTCATTACATATTTATAATTCTTAAATTTTTCGAAAAGTTCAAAATAAAATAGAACGAATGTGATCCCAAATGTGTATGTCTGCAGATGTGAACACAATGTCCTTTGTTACCATTATAAGCTTTTGTAAGATAGAACTAAATTTGTGGCTATTGACCTGGCCCTAATTATTTCACCAACAACAACTGACTTGAATATGTTCGTTAAGTATGGCACATCTATGAACTGTGAATTGTATTAATTAAATTTTTCGATTTTTATACACTCCACGAGAGTATTATGTCTTTGTGCATTTGTTTGTAACACCCAAAAGGAAGCGAGATAGACCCATTGTTAATTATACCGATCGACATAGAATCACTTTTTGAATCGATTTAGCAATGTCTGTCTGTCTGTCTGTCTGTCCGTCCATCTATTCTTGTAATCACGATACAGGTCGCAATTGTAGACAGAACCAACTGAAACTTTGCACAACGAAGTTTTTCGGGATAGGGACGAACGCTATTTAATTTGAAGAAAATCGGTTCAGATTTAGATATAGGCCCCATACGAATTTCACTCCCGATTTGACTTTTTCTGTTGTAGAAACCACATGTTTTAACAGATCTTCTTCAAAATTGGCAAAACATCTTATATTTCAACTAGAAACGCCCCTGGCAAAAATAGTTCAGATCGGTTCAGATTTATATATACCTCCCATACAAATTTCTCTCTCAATTTGTGTTTTTTCCGCTCTAGAAACCACAAATTTTATCAGATCTTCTTCAAATCATGCAAAATATCTTATATTTCAAGTAGAAACACCCATGGTGAAAATGAGTCAGATCGGTTCAGATTTATATATAGCTCCCATACAAATTTCACTCTCAATTTGAGTTTTTTCCGCTCTAGAAACTACAAATTTTATCAGATCTTCTTCAAATCTTGCAAAATATCTTGATATTTCAAGTTGAAACACCCATCGAGAAAATAGGTCAGATCGGTTCAGATTTTATATATACCTTATACACAAATGTTCGCTCCCGATTTGACTTTTTCCGCCCTAGAAATCACATATTGTACACGATTTACTTTAAATTTGGCACAGCATCTTATAATCAAACTGGAAAACACCTATGCAGAAATTGGGTAAGATCGGTTCAGATTTAGATATAGCCCCCCATACAAACATCGCTCCCGATTTGACATTTTCCGCTCAAGAAACCAAATATTGTACCCGATTTTATTAAATTTGGCACAACATCTTATAATCTAACTAGAAACACCTGTGGCGAAAGCGGACTAGATCGGTTCAGATTTAGATATAGCCCTAATACAAATGTCACTCCCGATTTGACATTTTCCGCTCAAGAAACCAAATATTGTACCCGATTTTATTAAATTAGGCACAAACATCTTATAATCTAACTAGAAACACCTGTGGCGGGAAAGCGGACTAGATCGGTTCAGATTAAGATATAGCCCTAATACAAATGTCACTCCCGATTTGACATTTTCCGCTCAATAAACCAAATATTGTACCCGATTTTATTAAATTAGGCACAACATCTTATAATCTAACTAGAAACACTTGTGGCGAAAGCGGACTAGATCGGTTCAGATTAAGATATAGCCCTAATACAAATGTCGCTCCCGATTTGACTTTTTGCCGCTCTAGAAAACCACATATGGTACCCGATTTTCTTTAAATTTGACAACATCTTATAATCCAACAAAAACACCTTAGGGTGAAAGTGGGTAAGATCGGTTCAGATTTAGATATAGCCCCAATACAAACGTTGATCCCAAATGTTTAACCGATTTTGGCTAAAACTATATATATTATATTTCACCTATTTCGTTCCAGGTTTTCAGTATAAACCCCATACAAATGTCCTTTTACCATTCCTTTAAACAAAAATCCTTCCCGTTTTCTTCCCGTATTCGGATAGAGAGTGGAGTGTATCATATAGTCGGCCCCGCCCGACTTTAGCCTTTCCTTACTTGTTTTGGAGTTAATTCTGTAGTTTTTGAACACAATTTTAAGAAAAGATGTTGAAATATTTTTGTATGACAACTTTCAAATTCAATACCGTCGGTCCTTATCCTGCATAAAATATTTGTGCCTAATTTCGTTGGGGATATGTACTTTGATTACAAGAACAGATTGACATACAGATGGAAATGACTAAAAGTGATTCCAAGTGGGGTCGGTTATAAACAAATGCACAAAGACATAATACCTTAGTGGGTGATGTACAAATGTTGTTGAAAAATTCTCAAATCACACCGCACTGATTAAAAAATGAATAGTATATTTTCAAGTCATTGTGGTAAATAAAGAAGTAGCGAAAAATAAAAATTTTACAACGTAACATGGCAAAAACAGCAAAACTCTTGGTAGGTATTATTTTCGACCCTCTTTTAAAACTTTATTTTCCTTTAAGGATCAACACGATGAATAAGTGAAAATCTTAAAAAAAAAAACAAGTAAGGAAAGGCTAAAGTCGGGCGGGGCCGACTATATAATACCCTACACCACTCCCTGCGTATGTACCTCGCTTTGATTACTAAACCCAGGTATTTCATGGGATCAATTTTAAGTAGTTCATACAAATTATATAAATTATATTCATATAATTTATATGCTATAAATTCAACTATAGTCAAATTTAACGAATAAGGTAAATAATATTGATCCAATTGTCCGATAGACAAATACAAATTATACAGTAGTATACCAAAGTCATACCAAAGTATTGACATATGGGCATCACTCAAAACAATTCTCATTGCAATTCAATTCGGTAAAAAAAGTGAAATCGGGAAGGATTTTTGCATCCTGTAAATGTATGTGTTTGACAAAAAATGTTAAATCGGAAAGGACATTTGTATGGGGGTATGTTGAAACCTGGAACGATGTGACCCGCTTTCACCATGTCCGTTTATTGGTGAAATATAATATGTAAAATTTGGCCAAAATCGGTTAAACATTCGGGAGCAGCATTTGTATGAGGGCTATATCTAAATCTGAACCTATCTTACCCACTTTCACCATAGGTTTTTTTAGTTGGATTATAAGATGTTGTGCCAATTTTAAAGAAAAAACGGGTACAATATGTGGATTTTAGAGCGGAAAAAGTCAAATCGGGAGCGACATTTGTATGGGGCTATATCTAAATGTGAACCGATCTTACCCAATTTTTGCATACGTGTTTCTAGGTGGATTATAAGATGTTGTGCCAAATTTAAAGAAAATCGAGTATAATATGTCGTTTCTAGAGCAGAAAATGTCAAATCGGGAGCGACATTTGTATGGGGGCTATATCTAAATCTGAACCGATCTTACCCAATGTTTGCATACGTGTTTCTAGTTGGATTAAAAGATGTTGTGCAAAATTGAAAGAAAATCGGGTACAATATGTCGTTTCTAGAGCGGAAAATGTCAAATCGGGAGCGACATTTGTATGGGGGCTATATCTAAATCTGAACCGATCTTACCCAATGTTTGCATACGTGTTTCTAGTTGGATTAAAAGATGTTGTGCAAAATTGAAAGAAAATCGGGTACAATATGTCGTTTCTAGAGAGGAAAATGTCAAATCGGGAGCGACATTTGTATGGGGGCTATATCTAAATGTGAACCGATCTTACCCAATTTTTGCATACGTGTTTCTAGGTGGATTATAAGATGTTGTGCCAAATTTAAAGAAAATCGAGTATAATATGTCGTTTCTAGAGCGGAAAATGTCAAATCGGGAGCGACATTTGTATGGGGGCTATATCTAAATCTGAACCGATCTTACCCAATGTTTGCATACGTGTTTCTAGTTGGATTATACGATGTTCTGCCAAATTTAAAGAAAATCGGGTACAATATGTCGTTCCTAGAGCGGAAAATGTCAAATCGGGAGCGACATTTGTATGGGGGCTATATCTAAATCTGAACCGATCTTACCCAATGTTTGCATACGTGTATCTAGTTGGATTATAAGATGTTCTGCCAAATTTAAAGAAAATCGGGTACAATATGTTGTTTCTAGAGCGGAAAATGTCAAATCGGGAGCGACATTTGTATGGGGGCTATATCTAAATCTGAACCGATTTCCTCCAAATTCAATACCAATGGTCCTTGGCCAGAAAAAATAACTTCTGCCAAGTTTCATGACAATCGGACAACAATTGCGACCTGTAGAGTGCGAACAAGCTTAGATGGACAGCAGACGGACGGACGGACGGACGGACGGACAGACGGACAGACGGACAGACGGACAGACGGACAGACAGACATCGTTAAATCGACTCAGCTGGTGATTCTAAGCCGATCGGTATACTTAAAGGTGGGTCTAGCTCGATTATTTCTTCGTGTTACAAACATTTGGCGCGAAACTAACTTATAATACCCTAGACCACGAAGTGGTGTAGGGTATAACAATTAACTCCATTTTGGCTATAGTTTAACGGAGGGTTTCCGGTAGACGATTGAAATTCTACACGAACGAATGATACCTGACGAACGACTCATAAATTGGTTTTTTGTAACACGTTTAAAAGCTTTCGTGTTATGATTTGAAATTATAAAAGCTTTCTTTTATTTGTCAATCAACAATACTGCCATCAAGATTTTTTGTCATTATACCCTACACCACTTCGTGGTCTAGGGTATTATAAGTTAGTTTTCCGCCAAATGTTTGTAACACCAAGAAATAATTGAGCTAGACCCACCTTTAAGTATACGGATCGGCTTAGAATCGCCAGCTGAGTCGATTTAACGATGTCTGTCTGTCCGTCTGTCCGTCTGTCCGTCCGTCCGTCCGTCTGCTGTCCATCTAAGCTTGTTCGCACTTTACAGGTCGCAATTGTTGTCCGATTGTCATGGAACTTGGCAGAAATTATTTTTTCTGGCCAAGGACCATTGGTATTGAATTTGGAGGAAATCGGTTCAGATTTAGATATAGCCCCCATACAAATGTCGGTCCCGATTTGACATTTTCCGCTCTAGAAACCACATATTGTACCCGATTTTCTTTAAATTTGGTACAACATCTCATAATCTGACTAGAAACACCTATGTCGAAATTGGGTAAGATCGGTTCAGATTTAGATATAGCCCCCATACTAATGTCGCTCCCGATTTGACATTTTCCGCTCTAGAAACGACATATTGTACCCGATTTTCTTTAAATTTTGCAGAACATCTTATAATCGAACTATAAACACGTATGCAAAAATTGGGTAAGATCGGCTCAAATTTAGATATAGCCCCCATACAAATGTCGCTCCCGATTTGACATTTTCCGCTCTAGAAACGACATATTGTACTCGGTTTTCTTTAAATTTTGCAGAACATCTTATAATCCAACTAGAAACACGTATGCAAAAATTGGGTAAGATCGGTTCAGATTTAGATATAGCCCCCATACAAATGTCGCTCCCGATTTGACATTTTCCGCTCTAGAAAAGACATATTGTACCCGATTTTCTTTACATTTTGCAGAACATCTTATAATGCAACTAGAAACACGTATGCAAAAATTGGGTAAGATCGGTTCAGATTTAACTATAGCCCCCATACAAATGTCGCTCCCGAGTTCACTTTTTCCGCTTTAGAAACCACATATTGTACCCGATTTTCTTTAAAATTGGCACAACATTTTATAATCGAACTAGAAACACCTATGCTGAAAGTGGGTATGATCGGTTCAGATTTAGATATAGCCCCCATACAAATGTCGCTCCCGATTTGACTTTTTCTGCTCTAAAATCCAGATATTGTACCCGTTTTTCTTTAAAATTGGTACAACATCTTATAATCCAACTAAAAAACCAATGGTGAAAGTGGGTAAGATCGGTTCAGATTTAGATATAGCCGCCATACAAATGTTGCTCCCGAATGTTTAACCGATTTTGGCCAAATTTTACATATTATATTTCACCAATAAACAGACATGGTGAAAGCGCGTCACATCGTTCCTGGTTTCAATATACCCCCATCCAAATGTCATTTCCGATTTAACATTTTTTGTCAAACACATACATTTACAGGATGCAAAAATCCTTCCCGATTTAAATTTTTACCGAATTGAATTGCAATGAGAATTATTTGGGTGATGCCCATATGTCCATACTTTGGTATGACTTTGGTATACTACTGTATAATTTGTATTTGTCTGTCGGACAATTGGATCAATTAACATATTATTTACCATATTCGTTAAATTTGACTAAAGATGAATTTATAGCATATAAATTATATTCATATAATTTATATAATTTGTATGAACTACATAAAATTGTGCCCATGAAATACCTGGGTTTAGTAATCAAAGCGAGGTACATACGCAGGGAGTGGTGTAGGGTATTATATAGTCGGCCCCGCCCGACTTTAGCCTTTCCTTACTTGTTCTTTGATAATTTTATTCATCGAAAAACAAAATTTTATATGTAAAAGAAGGCAACTCTAATAACTGCCAGAAAAAATTAGTTGTTTACAAATAGTTTGTGTAAATATCTTTTGTGGACTTAATTGTGCTAAAATACGATATTTGTTCCAGTTGTCCCTTTCCAACGTTATGCTAGGAGTAGGAGGAAGGATAGTGTTCGTTTAAATGTATATGTGATGCATTTTTGAGTATTTGTATTTGTCAATATTTTATTTACATTATTTCCGTCGGAATAATCGTGCTAACCGTTGTTAAGTGATAATTAAAAAAGAAAATAAATTTTCCATTTTAAATAACATTCATTTCAACCTTTCTTTTCATTTCTGAACGTACACGAATGGGTTTTTCTAATCGTCCAGATTTGACATTAGTGACGATTGGTTTCGTGTTGTGGAAACCCCAAAAAATACAGAAAAGCAAACGAAAGCTTTTGTGTTTTACTCAAAAATTGGCATTCGTTATACAGAAACGCAAATTAACTTTCGTACGTCGTTTTGACGAATACAATGAGTGAATCGTCATCCAGAAACAGACCCTAAGACGTTCATTATCTCACTCAATTACTAGCCAATTTTTAAAAGCAAAGTGACGTTTTATGTCCCATTTACGGAATTTTGTTTCCGCTAAGAAATCGGTTGATAATAAGACGCGAAACCAGCTTTAAACCGTAAGTCCAGATTTTGGGGGTGTTTGAAATTTTACAAACAAATTCTACCCGACTGCACATTTAGAAAGGATCACAAATCTATAAGCAAGGGTTTTTTGACAACAAATTAAAGCAAAAATCACACCTGATTGAAGGAAAATGAATTACAATATGAATTGCGCCCGCATTCTTCATACTCTCCATATATAGAGCCATATTACCCATCGTTAAAAAAATGGATTGGAAAAATACCCAATTCAAATGAAGAAGTTTGAAATTAAAATATATTGTGTTTTGCAAGTCTTAAGTCTTATGTCATAATGAAATCGGCGAATTGCTGGTGTAAGTACATATAGCTAGCACGATTTAGTATAGAAAACAAGTAAGGAAAGGCTAAAGTCGGGCGGGGCCGACTATATAATACCCTACACCACTCCCTGCGTATGTACCTCACTTTGATTACTAAACCCAGGTATTTCATGGGCACAATTTTATGTAGTTCATACAAATTATATAAATTATATGAATATAATTTATATGCTATAAATTCATCTTTAGTCAAATTTAACGAATATGGTAAATAATATGTTAATTGATCCAATTGTCCGACAGACAAATACAAATTATACAGTAGTATACCAAAGTCATACCAAAGTATGGACATATGGGCATCACCCAAATAATTCTCATTGCAATTCAATTCGGTAAAAATTTAAATCGGGAAGGATTTTTGCATCCTGTAAATGTATGTGTTTGACAAAAAATGTTAAATCGGAAATGACATTTGGATGGGGGTATATTGAAACCAGGAACGATGTGACGCGCTTTCACCATGTCTGTTTATTGGTGAAATATAATATGTAAAATTTGGCCAAAATCGGTTAAACATTCGGGAGCAACATTTGTATGGCGGCTATATCTAAATCTGAACCGATCTTACCCACTTTCACCATTGGTTTTTTAGTTGGATTATAAGATGTTGTACCAATTTTAAAGAAAAACGGGTACAATATCTGGATTTTAGAGCAGAAAAAGTCAAATCGGGAGCGACATTTGTATGGGGGCTATATCTAAATCTGAACCGATCATACCCACTTTCAGCATAGGTGTTTCTAGTTCGATTATAAAATGTTGTGCCAATTTTAAAGAAAATCGGGTACAATATGTGGTTTCTAAAGCGGAAAAAGTGAACTCGGGAGCGACATTTGTATGGGGGCTATAGTTAAATCTGAACCGATCTTACCCAATTTTTGCATACGTGTTTCTAGTTGCATTATAAGATGTTCTGCAAAATGTAAAGAAAATCGGGTACAATATGTCTTTTCTAGAGCGGAAAATGTCAAATCGGGAGCGACATTTGTATGGGGGCTATATCTAAATCTGAACCGATCTTACCCAATTTTTGCATACGTGTTTCTAGTTGGATTATAAGATGTTCTGCAAAATTTAAAGAAAACCGAGTACAATATGTCGTTTCTAGAGCGGAAAATGTCAAATCGGGAGCGACATTTGTATGGGGGCTATATCTAAATTTGAGCCGATCTTACCCAATTTTTGCATACGTGTTTATAGTTCGATTATAAGATGTTCTGCAAAATTTAAAGAAAATCGGGTACAATATGTCGTTTCTAGAGCGGAAAATGTCAAATCGGGAGCGACATTAGTATGGGGGCTATATCTAAATCTGAACCGATCTTACCCAATTTCGACATATGTGTTTCTAGTCAGATTATGAGAAGTTGTACCAAATTTAAAGAAAATCGGGTACAATATGTGGTTTCTAGAGCGGAAAATGTCAAATCGGGACCGACATTTGTATGGGGGCTATATCTAAATCTGAACCGATTTCCTCCAAATTCAATACCAATGGTCCTTGGCCAGAAAAAATAATTTCTGCCAAGTTTCATGACAATCGGACAACAATTGCGACCTGTAAAGTGCGAACAAGCTTAGATGGACAGCAGACGGACGGACGGACGGACGGACGGACAGACGGACAGACGGACAGACGGACAGACGGACAGACGGACAGACAGACATCGTTAAATCGACTCAGCTGGCGATTCTAAGCCGATCCGTATACTTAAAGGTGGGTCTAGCTCAATTATTTCTTGGTGTTACAAACATTTGGCGGAAAACTAACTTATAATACCCTAGACCACGAAGTGGTGTAGGGTATAATGACCACATCATTTAATCGAAGGTGTCAGACTTCCTCAATTTAAATTTGTACATTCCTAATTATGCACTCCACGAGAGTATTATTTTTTCTGGCCAAGGACCATTGGTATTGAATTTGGAGGAAATCGGTTCAGATTTAGATATAGCCCCCATACAAATGTCGGTCCCGATTTGACATTTTCCGCTCTAGAAACCACATATTGTACCCGATTTTCTTTAAATTTGGTACAACATCTCATAATCTGACTAGAAACACCTATGTCGAAATTGGGTAAGATCGGTTCAGATTTAGATATAGCCCCCATACTAATGTCGCTCCCGATTTGACATTTTCCGCTCTAGAAACGACATATTGTACCCGATTTTCTTTAAATTTTGCAGAACATCTTATAATCGAACTATAAACACGTATGCAAAAATTGGGTAAGATCGGCTCAAATTTAGATATAGCCCCCATACAAATGTCGCTCCCGATTTGACATTTTCCGCTCTAGAAACGACATATTGTACTCGGTTTTCTTTAAATTTTGCAGAACATCTTATAATCCAACTAGAAACACGTATGCAAAAATTGGGTAAGATCGGTTCAGATTTAGATATAGCCCCCATACAAATGTCGCTCCCGATTTGACATTTTCCGCTCTAGAAAAGACATATTGTACCCGATTTTCTTTACATTTTGCAGAACATCTTATAATGCAACTAGAAACACGTATGCAAAAATTGGGTAAGATCGGTTCAGATTTAACTATAGCCCCCATACAAATGTCGCTCCCGAGTTCACTTTTTCCGCTTTAGAAACCACATATTGTACCCGATTTTCTTTAAAATTGGCACAACATTTTATAATCGAACTAGAAACACCTATGCTGAAAGTGGGTATGATCGGTTCAGATTTAGATATAGCCCCCATACAAATGTCGCTCCCGACTTCCTCAATTTAAATTTGTACATTCCTAATTATGCACTCCACGAGAGTATTATGGCTTTGTGCATTTGTTTGTAACACCCAAAAGGAAGGGATATAGACCCATTGTTAAGTATACCGATCGACTTAGAATCACTTTCTGAGTCGATTTTTTCTGGCCAAGGACCATTGGTATTGAATTTGGAGGAAATCGGTTCAGATTTAGATATAGCCCCCATACAAATGTCGGTCCCGATTTGACATTTTCCGCTCTAGAAACCACATATTGTACCCGATTTTCTTTAAATTTGGTACAACATCTCATAATCTGACTAGAAACACCTATGTCGAAATTGGGTAAGATCGGTTCAGATTTAGATATAGCCCCCATACTAATGTCGCTCCCGATTTGACATTTTCCGCTCTAGAAACGACATATTGTACCCGATTTTCTTTAAATTTTGCAGAACATCTTATAATCGAACTATAAACACGTATGCAAAAATTGGGTAAGATCGGCTCAAATTTAGATATAGCCCCCATACAAATGTCGCTCCCGATTTGACATTTTCCGCTCTAGAAACGACATATTGTACTCGGTTTTCTTTAAATTTTGCAGAACATCTTATAATCCAACTAGAAACACGTATGCAAAAATTGGGTAAGATCGGTTCAGATTTAGATATAGCCCCCATACAAATGTCGCTCCCGATTTGACATTTTCCGCTCTAGAAAAGACATATTGTACCCGATTTTCTTTACATTTTGCAGAACATCTTATAATGCAACTAGAAACACGTATGCAAAAATTGGGTAAGATCGGTTCAGATTTAACTATAGCCCCCATACAAATGTCGCTCCCGAGTTCACTTTTTCCGCTTTAGAAACCACATATTGTACCCGATTTTCTTTAAAATTGGCACAACATTTTATAATCGAACTAGAAACACCTATGCTGAAAGTGGGTATGATCGGTTCAGATTTAGATATAGCCCCCATACAAATGTCGCTCCCGACTTCCTCAATTTAAATTTGTACATTCCTAATTATGCACTCCACGAGAGTATTATGGCTTTGTGCATTTGTTTGTAACACCCAAAAGGAAGGGATATAGACCCATTGTTAAGTATACCGATCGACTTAGAATCACTTTCTGAGTCGATTTAGCAATGTCCGTCTGTCTGTCCGTATGTCCACCTATTGTTGTAATCAAATTACAGGTCGCAATTATAGTCCGATCTTAACAAAAATTGGCACAAATAAGTTTTGTGGATCAAGGACGAACACTATTTAATTTGAGGCAAATCGGTTCAGATTTAGATATAGCCCCCATACAAGTGTCGCTCCCGATTTGACATTTTCCGCTCTAGAAACCACATATAATACCCAATTTTCTTTAAATTTGGCACAACATCTTACACTCCAACTAGAAATACCTATGCAAAAATTCGGTAAGATCGGTTCAGATTTAGATACATTTTCCGCTCTTTAAACCACATATTATACTCGATTGTCTTTAAATTTGGCAGAGCATCTTATAAACCATCTAGAAACAAATATGCAGAATTTAGGTAAGATCGGTTCAGATTTAGATATAGCCCCCATACAAATGTCGCTCCCGATTTGATATTTTCCGCTCTAGAAACCACATATTGTACCCGGTTTTCTTTAAATTTAGCACAACGTCTTATAATCCAACTAGAAATACCTATGCAAAAATTGGGTAAGATCGGTTCAGATTTAGATATGGCCCCTAAACAAATGTGGCTCACGATTTGACTTTTGCCGCTTTAGAAACCACATATTGTACTCGATTTTCTTTAAATTTGGCACAACAGCTTATAATCCAAGTAAAAAACCTATGGTGAAAGTGGCTAAGATCGGTTCAGATTTAGATATAGCGCAAATACAAATGTTGCTCCCAAATGTTTAACCTATTTCGTTCCAGATTTTAATATACCCCCACACAAATGTCCTTTCCGATTTAACATTTTTTGTCAAACACATCATTTACAGGATACAAAAATCCTTCCCGTTTTCACCGAATTAAGTTGTATTCAGTTTGAAAGTGGAGTGTATCATAGAGTCGGCCCCGCGCGACTTTAGCCTTTCCTTACTTGTTTTCTTGTGCAATATTTCTAGCACTTAACTATACTAAGTTGTATTTATAAATGCAACTTTCCTTTAAATTTCTAACTTTTCTGTGCCTTTAATATAAACTTTAAACTCAACGCCTGTGTATAGCAATTTTATGGTGATGCGCGACATCTTCAACGAACACAGCTGCAACGAAAAACTGTCATATAATAATAAAGTGTTTTTGTAAGAGACAAACGCATGATTTGATTTATTTTTATGGTCGGATTTGAGGATTACACGTAGTTTATCGTCGTCGTAAAAAATCCACAGCACTTCTATGATTTACTACCCTGTCGTCATCAGCACGTGTATGTCTTTGCGCGGTGGTGCGGTGTAGAATAGTTTTATTATCCATTTCATTATCTGTTGAAGGCAATAATATGGAATTTTCAGATTTTGTAGAAAATTGCTTTATTTGCTTTATTGTGACGGTGGAGAAAGTTCGTAAAATCAATGCGAGAGGGTCGTAAAACAAAATGTTGGAAACCTATCAATATGTATGCGCTGTCGACAGACTAACAGTTCAGGGACTTCAGCATAATTTAGGCAAAAGGAAACCGTAGGTGGTAGCACGACGTAGTATACATTTAGTTGTTGAGATAAAGGTCATGCGTTCATGAATACCGTAGTTGAAGGGTCGCATATAGAGGTTAGGTATGTTCGGAAAAATGTGGGCTTGAAAAACAAATAAGGAAAGGCTATAGTCGGGCGGGCCGACTATATGATACACTCCACTTTCTATCCGAATACAATTCAACTCGGTAAAAAAGTAAAAACGGGAAGAATTTTTGTATGTTTCCTAATCGTAGCCTAATATGACCTGGTCCGATTTGCCAAATCGATAAGAATATTTGAATCGGGGCTATATCCAAACATGGAATAAAGTGACTAACTTTCACAATAAGTTCTTCAAGTTCAACTTTGAAGAAATTCGGTGAAAATTCGTGGTTTCAGGGGCGAAAAAGTCCATACGGGATCGAAATTTGTATGGGAGCTATATGTAAATCTGAACCGATCTGACCTACTTTAACCATAGGTGTTCCTAGTTTAAATATAGGGTGTTTTTCCAAATCTGAAGACAATCTGATACAATATGCGGTTTATAGAGTGGAAAAGTGAAATCGGGAGTGAAATTTGTGTGGGAGCTATATATAAATCTGAACCGATCTAACACATTTTTACCACAGGTGTTTCTATTTGAAACATAAGATGTTTTGCCAAATCTGAAGACAATCTGATATCGTTTGTGGTTTCTAGAGCGGAAAAAATCAAATCGGGAGCGAAATTTGTATGGGAGCTATATATAAATCTGAACCGATTTAACACATTTTACCACATATGTTTCTAGTTGAAACATAAGATGTTTTGCCAATTTTGAAGAAAATCTGTTGTAATATGTGGTATCTAGAGTGAAAAGAGTCAAATCGGGAGTGAAATTCGTATGGCGGCTATATCTAAATCTGAACCGATTTTCTTCAAATTAAATAGCGTTCGTCCCTATCCCGAAAAACTTCGTTGTGTAAAGTTTCATTGGGTTGTGGCTACAATTGAGACCTGTACTTTGATTACAAAAATAGATGGACAGACGGACGGACGGACATTGCTAAATCGATTCATAAAGTGATTCTAAGTCGATCGATGTTAATAATTAACAATGGGTTTATCTCGCTTCCTTTTAGGTGTTACAAACAAATGCACAAAGACACAATACTCTCGTGGAGTGTATAAATATTGGCGTCGGTAATACTCCGCTTGGGACAATAAGAGTGGTGGGGCAAATTTTTTGTAAGGGAGACCCCTTAAGGAGTGGAAAATGAATGGCAGTTGGTCTGACATTTAACTCCTGGGGGCGAGTCCAAAGCAATTTTGGTGCGTTTTGTGTATTTTTCCATCCTCCCATCCCATCGATGTTGATGCAATTATCCATATATCCATATACGTTCTATATGATGTATAAATATGTATATACAGATTTTCAAAAATATGAAATTGTAGACACTAGGGTGGATCGAAAATAAAGTATTTTTGTATAAGCTAATTTAAAAAAATAATTTTAACTTTTTGGTGGTTCGACATGCAAATATATGTTTTGTCTAAATTGCCGAAAATCACTTCTAGTTTTTAAGAAAATTTTTAAAAAATATATTTTGTCCCATTTTTATACCGTAATACTAGGGTATCTCTTTGTGCATGTGTTTGTAACACCCAAAAATAAACGAGATAGACCCATTGTTTATTATCGACTTAGAATCACTTTTTGAGTCGATTTAGCAATTTCCGTCTCTCTGTCCGTCCGTACGTCCGTCTCTCCATCTATTCTGATAATCAAAGTACAAGTCGCACTTACTGTCTGATCCTAACAAAAGTTGGCACAATCGGTTAAGTTGTAGATATAGCTCCAGATTTGTCTTTTTCCGCTCTAGATGCCACATATTTTAAAGGACCTTCATCAAATTTGGAATAAGGCCTTATATTGCAACTGGAAACACCTATGGTGAAAGTTGGTCAGATTGGTTAAGATCACCTATGGAAGAAGTGAGACAGATATGTTCATATATATATATATATATATATATATAAAGAGTGATTTTTTTGAGGTTAGGATTTTCATGCATTAGTATTTGACAGATCACGTGGGATTTCAGACATGGTGTCAAAGAGAAAGATGCTCAGTATGCTTTGACATTTCATCATGAATAGACTTACTAACGAGCAACGCTTGCAAATCATTGAATTTTATTACCATAATCAGTGTTCGGTTCGAAATGTGTTTCGCGCTTTACGTCCGATTTATGGTCTACATAATCGACCAAGTGAGCAAACAATTAATGCGATTGTGACCAAGTTTCGCACTCAGTTTACTTTATTGGACATTAAACCAACCACACGAATGCGTACAGTGCGTACAGAAGAGAATATTGCGTCTGTTTCTGAGAGTGTTGCTGAAGACCGTGAAATGTCGATTCGTCGCCGTTCGCAGCAATTGGGTTTGTGTTATTCGACCACATGGAAGATTTTACGCAAAGATCTTGGTGTAAAACCGTATAAAATACAGCTCGTGCAAGAACTGAAGCCAAACGATCTGCCACAACGTCGAATTTTCAGTGAATGGGCCCTAGAAAAGTTGGCAGAAAATCCGCTTTTTTATCGACAAATTTTGTTCAGCGATGAGGCTCATTTCTGGTTGAATGGCTACGTAAATAAACAAAATTGCCGCATTTGGAGTGAAGAGCAACCAGAAGCCGTTCAAGAACTGCCCATGCATCCCGAAAAATGCACTGTTTGGTGTGGTTTGTACGCTGGTGGAATCATTGAACCGTATTTTTTCAAAGATGCTGTTGGACGCAACGTTACGGTGAATGGCGATCGCTATCGTTCGATGCTAACAAACTTTTTGTTGCCAAAAATGGAAGAACTGAACTTGGTTGACATGTGGTTTCAACAAGATGGCGCTACATGCCACACAGCTCGCGATTCTATGGCCATTTTGAGGGAAAACTTCGGAGAACAATTCATCTCAAGAAATGGACCGGTAAGTTGGCCACCAAGATCATGCGATTTGACGCCTTTAGACTATTTTTTGTGGGGCTACGTCAAGTCTAAAGTCTACAGAAATAAGCCAGCAACTATTCCAGCTTTGGAAGACAACATTTCCGAAGAAATTCGGGCTATTCCGGCCGAAATGCTCGAAAAAGTTGCCCAAAATTGGACTTTCCGAATGGACCACCTAAGACGCAGCCGCGGTCAACATTTAAATGAAATTATCTTCAAAAAGTAAATGTCATAACCCAATCTAACGTTTCAAATAAAGAACCGATGAGATTTTGCAAATTTTATGCGTTTTTTTTTTTAAAAAGTTATCAAGCTCTTAAAAAATCACCCTTTATATATATATATATAGCTCCCATGCAAATTTCCGCTCTAGAGACCACATATTTTAAAGGATGGAATTAGATAGTTCGATATACCCTAAATCTAGAAAAATGTATTAAACAAAATAGAAATGTAGAAATTGCAACATTCGGTTTTATGCTGCTCTATTTATACCCTACACCACTTCGTGGACTAGGGTATTATAAGTTAGTTTCGCGCCAAATGTTTGTAACACCAAGAAATAATCGAGCTAGACCCACCTTTAAGTATACCGATCGGCTTAGAATCACCAGCTGAGTCGATTTAACGATGTCTGTCTGTCCGTCTGTCCGTCTGTCCGTCCGTCTGCTGTCCATCTAAGCTTGTTCGCACTCTACAGGTCGCAATTGTTGTCCGATTGTCATGAAACTTAGCAGAAGTTATTTTTTCTGGCCAGGGACCATCGGTATTGATTTGGAGGAAATCGGTTCAGATTTAGATATAGCCCCCATACAAATGTCACTCCCGATTTGACATTTTTCGCTCTAGAAACCACATCTTATACTCGATTTTCTTTAAATTCGGCACAACATTTTATAATCCAACTAGAAACACCTATGCAGAAATTGGGTAAGATCGGTTCAGATTTAGATATAGCCCCCATATAAATGTCGCTCCCGATTTGACATTTTCCGCTCTAGAAACCACATATTTTACACGATTTTCTTTAAAATTTGGCACAACATCTTATAATCCAACTAAAGAGTGATTTTTTTGAGGTTAGGATTTTCATGCATTAGTATTTGACAGATCACGTGGGATTTCAGACATGGTGTCAAAGAGAAAGATGCTCAGTATGCTTTGACATTTCATCATGAATAGACTTACTAACGAGCAACGCTTGCAAATCATTGAATTTTATTATCAAAATGCGTGCTCTGTTAAGAAAGTTCAGAAAGAAAGAAATTGTGTTCAGCGACGAAGCTCATTTTTGGCTCAATGGGTACGTAAATAGGCAGAATTGTCGATTTTGGAGTGAATATCAGCCAGAAGCATTGAAAGAGCTACCAATGCATCCAGAAAAAGTCACAGTTTGGTGCGGTTTATGGGCTGGTGGCATCATTGGACCGTACTTCTTCAAAGATGATGCGAATCGTAACGTAACTGTGAATGGTGAGCGCTACCGTGAGATGATATCCAACTTTTTTTTGCCCAAAATGGAAGAACTGAACTTGGTTGACATGTGGTTTCAACAAGATGGCGCTACATGCCACACAGCTCGCGATTCTATGGCCATTTTGAGGGAAAACTTCGGAGAACAATTCATCTCAAGAAATGGACCGGTAAGTTGGCCACCAAGATCATGCGATTTGACGCCTTTAGACTATTTTTTGTGGGGCTACGTCAACAGAAATAAGCCAGCAACTATTCCAGCTTTGGAAGACAACATTTCCGAAGAAATTCGGGCTATTCCGGCCGAAATGCTCGAAAAAGTTGCCCAAAATTGGACTTTCCGAATGGACCACCTAAGACGCAGCCGCGGTCAACATTTAAATGAAATTATCTTCAAAAAGTAAATGTCATGGACCAATCTAACGTTTCAAATAAAGAACCGATGAGATTTTGCAAATTTTATGCGTTTTTTAAAAAAAAAAGTTATCAAGCTCTTAAAAAATCACCCTTTAGAAACACCTATGCAGAAATTGGGTAAGATCGTTTCAGATTTAGATATAGCCCCCATATAAATGTCGCTCCCGATTTGACATTTTTCGCTATAGAAACCACATCTTGTACTCGATTTTCTTCAAAATTGGCACAACATCTTATAATCAAACTGGAAACACCTATGCAGAAATTGGGTAAAATCGGTTCAGATTTAGATATAGCCCCCATACAAATGTCGCTCCAAATTTCACTTTTTCCGCTTTAGAAACCACATATTGTAGCCGATTTTCTTTAAAATTGGCACAACATCTTATAATCCAACTAGAAACACCTATGCAGAAATTGGTTAAGATCGGTTCAGATTTAGATATAGCCCCCATAGAAACCACATATTGTACCCGATTTTCTTTAAAATTGGCACAACATTTATAATCCAACTAGAAACACTTATGCAGAAATTGGGTAAGATCGGTTCAGATTTAGATATAGCCCCCATACAAATGTCGCTCCCTATTTCACTCTTCCCGCTTTAGAAACCACATATTGTACCCAATTTTCTTTAAAATTGGCACAACATTTTATAATCCAACTAGAAACACCTATGCTGAAAGTGGGTATTATCGGTTCAGATTTAGATATAGCCCCCATACAAATGTCGCTCCCGATTTGACTTTCTCCGCTCTAAAATCCACATATTGTAACCATTTTTCTTTAAAATTGGCACAACATCTTATAATCCAACTAAAAAAACTATGGTGAAAGTGGGTAAGATCGGTTCAGATTTTGATATAGCCCACATACAAATGTTACTCCCGAATGTTTAACCGATTTTTGCCAAACTTTACATATTATATTTCACCAATAAACATACATGGCGAAAGCAAAGGACATTTAAAATTTTTTGTCAAACACATACATTTACAGGATTCAAAAATCCTTCCCGATTTCACTTTTTTACCGAATTGAATTGCAATGAGAATTGTTTGGGTGATGCCAATATGTCCATACTTTGGTATAACCCAAATGGGGCCCATTCTGATCTATTACAGCTCTAGAAACTACATCTTACATCGGATCTTCATCAAATTTTGCAGATCATGACATTTTTCAACTAGGAATACCTACCGTGAATGAGAAATATATAGGCCCATGTTTTAGACCAGGCCCAGAATGTTGTTATAGGCCCCCTTTTGAAATGTCGGTCCTATTACTACTGTATAATTTGTATTTGTCTGTCGGATAATTGGATCAATTGCCATATTAATTTAATAATAATATTAATTTATTTACCATATTCGTTAAATTTGACTAAATATGAATTTATGGTAAACTGTATAATTTATATGAACTACATAAAATTGCTCCCATGAAATACCTGGGTTTAGTAATCAAAGCGAGGTACATACGCAGGGAGTGGTGTAGGGTATTATATAGTCGGCCCCGCCCGACTTTAGCCATTCCTTACTTGTTTAGAACTGTTTTACTATTTTATTTTTATATTCATAGCCACTTTTGAAGTCACAAACTAACGGGTGAGTGTATAGCCAAATCTGAAATATTTCCAAAAAAGGCTTTAGAAAAAAATATTCTCTATATTTATATGACAGATGACTCCCAAAAAATAGTTGGCATCACGAACTCATTTTCGAGAAATTGGTTAATAGCCACTTTTGAATATAAGCCCTCGATATATGAAATGTTTAATTATTTGGAATCTCATACTGTTTATACATACCAGTAGTTTTACCCATAATTTTTCAATTTGCCAAATTGTTTGTGAACAAAACAACAATTTTACATCTTTTAATTACATCTGAAATTCAAATAAAAAGCCTACTTTTCATACAAACAAGAGTAAACTCATCATTGATATGCATTTTTTTCAGTTTTATGTATATTTATTTGGCAGACGAAAGTGTGCCTTCAGACTGCCTCTGCTTTTTCAAACGCAGAACAATTTCGTTTTTCTCGTCATTGTATGTTGAACGATGGTTGTATATATGCATTTCTTGTTTAAATAAAATGAGTAAATGTGTTTTTTTTTTCGTTTTGAAAACTACAGTATTTTTCATTACTTGGTTCTTATTTACTGTTCTTCTTATGCTTCATTCAAATTCCTACTACGAACAGACCTACTTAAAATTTAGTGAATCGCAGCCGTTCTATAAAATAGTATTTGCACTTTTTTGTACAAATTTTGCTTTCATGTTGCTTTTATTTTAGATCCAACTAGACAGTTACTGCAATTTGGTTTTGAGATGGCAAATGAATCATTTTCTTCAAGAGACGGAAATGAAGAAAGTACATATGCTGGATTGAAACAAAACGTAGAAAAACGACTAAGCTATGGAAAATTCAACTTCGCTTAGCGCTAAAGCAATATTCTTTCATATCAAGTACATGATCTTCCTTGAGAGTAGAACATGGTTTGAATTTGATCCAAGTTAAATTTTTCTTCAAAGCAAGTCAAATGTCTCAACCTGCGGAAAACTATTCTTCAAACCAATTAAATTTTATAAATTCTGAGGAAAATTTTGCTGAAATTTGTAACATATATGTAGTAAGTCGCGAAAAAAGCTGTGATTGTTGCAAAAATCCAAAATTCGCTGTTGCAATTGCATTTATTTCAACTTTCTCTATCTGCGTTTCTAAAACAATTATGTCGCAAATATTACCTATTTATTCAGCAATCATATGCCAAAAAAAATCCTAGCATTCGCTTTTCACAATTTTTGACTTTACAGCCAGCATTTATCCTATTTTTTGTCGAAAAAGATCGATTTTCCAAAAAAACATGGACCAAATTTAACCCCATAAAATTCCACAATATAGTTCTGACAATAAAAATTTGCTCAGACATTAACTTAGAACACTTTTTTCGCTTAGTATAATGCTCCCTTCGACCAAAAAAAGAAAACTTTGAACCACGATAAAAAGAAACTCGGACCAGCTGGACTATAAGTTTATTCTACAAAAATGATCTAATCAACAAGCCCTTTCATAATTATAGCGTCGCTATCCTGTTCCATTCAACAAGTCTTAATTTGTTGGACAGTGTTATTAATATTATATAAGTAAAATTATTAGTGTTAATATTATATATTAATTCATAATAAATAAATATTTTGTTCAGTTTCCTATTGTCAGTTCTAACGAACAAAATGATTTGCTTTATTTATTCAGCACTCACAACAAAGGAAAGCTGTTAGAGTGCCGTCGTAGCAACTAGCAGGTCCGCTGTTCTACTATTTACTATTGAAAAAGTGGTTCCTTTGCAATATTTTAAATTAACTTTTAAGTCTTTCAAAAGAAAGGACATCCATCCTATGACAAATCCATGTTAAATTCATTGGTGAAGATCCCAATTTTCAATACTTCCGAATCACAAGATGAACATTATTTTTACTTCTTTGGGTGCTCTCTTTTTGCTGGGATGTTATTAGCTATTGCTTACACATATATCCTCGAAAATCAATTAGCTCTCACCAATAAGATCTTGATTTATGTTTAAATCGTCCATTCTTATGTTCAATTGTCATTTACGGCCTGAACACCATTACTTATTTTCTATCAATTACGTGTAATTTTATAGTATCCTCTACCCTCCGATAAATACTTACAATATTGTGTCAGTTTGTTAATGTTTTTAATTATTTAAAAAACCTATTCCTGTAAACATAACGAAGTGATTGACTTATTGTTGCTGTTGCCTATATAGCAAAGAATTTTTTCTAAAGCCATTTTTCAAAATTTTCCGATTTGGCTATACACTCACAATATAGTTTGCATAAGTGGCTATGAACTAGAGATGGGCGCTACTCGTGAGCAAAATTTATTTTATATATATATATATATATATATATATATATATATATATATATATATATATATATTTATTACATCTTATATTACAACTAGAAACACCTATGCATAAAGTGGGTAAGATCGGTTCAGATTTAGGTATAGCCCCCATACAAATGTCGCTCTCGATTTGACTTTTTCCGCTCTAAAAACCACACCCGGTTTTCTTTAAAATAGGCACAATATCTAATAATCTAACTAAAACATCTATGGTGAAAGTGGGTAAGATCGGTTCAGATTTAGATAGATATACAAATGTTGCTTCCAATTGTTTAACCGATTTTGGCCAAACTTTACATATTTAAAATCTTTAATTATTTTCCGAATTGAATTGTAATAGGATAGAAAGTGCAGTGTATCATATAGTCGGCTCCGTCCGACTTTAGCCTTTCCTTACTTGTTTCTATTATTTAAATGTTAGTTCAATTAAAAACGGCGTTAAATTCGGCCGGGCCGAACTTTAAATACCCTCCACCATTGATTGTATTCCACAGAGGATGTCGATTTTCGAAGAAGTGCAGTAATATTACAGGAAAATATAATTTTTTTATATAGCCAAATCAAAACAAATACAAATATTAAAAAAGTAATTTTATAAATAAATATTATATTTTAATTATTTCAAACCACGCAAAATAAATATTCTTCTATTTATATTTTCAAAAAGCTTGGGTACCATAAATATTGGTAGATAGTGGGTGCTACAGTTGGTTGTATTTCCATTCTATTTTAATTCCAAAAGTACAAATTTTGAAAATCCATTTTTAGACGTAAATAGTGCAAAATAATCTAACTTCATGATTCAACCAATTTTTGCCATAAAAGAAAAAGTACGAATTTGGAAAAAACTTTTTATTTTGCGTGTAGTCAGAGGAATGTATACACCGAATTCCATGATTCCAGCCATTTGGTTGGTACCATTTTTACACCCTTAAAAGTACGACTATCTAAAATCTCTTTATTTGACGTTTCTAGAATTTCATCATTCTAGCTGTAGTCGTTTAGTTAGTACTATTTTTATCCCTCTGTACCATTGTATCTCTTGAAAGTACGAATTTCGAAAAATCCGTTTATTTTCGGTGTCTACGCAGTCAGAGGAATGTATACTCCGAATTTCATGACTCTAGCTGTGGTCATTTGGTCGGTACTATTTTTATCCCCTTTTTCCGTTTTGACCCCAAAAAGTACGAATTTCGAAAAATCAGTTTATCAGTGTCTACACAGACAGAGGAATGTATACACCGAATTCCATGATTCCAGCCATTTGGTTGGTACCATTTTTACACCCTTAAAAGTACGACTATCTAAAATCTCTTTATTTGACGTTTCTAGAATTTCATCATTCTAGCTGTAGTCGTTTAGTTAGTACTATTTTTATCCCTCTGTACCATTGTATCTCTTGAAAGTACGAATTTCGAAAAATCCGTTTATTTTCGGTGTCTACGCAGTCAGAGGAATGTATACTCCGAATTTCATGACTCTAGCTGTGGTCATTTGGTCGGTACTATTTTTATCCCCTTTTTCCGTTTTGACCCCAAAAAGTACGAATTTCGAAAAATCAGTTTATCAGTGTCTACACAGACAGAGGAATGTATACACCGAATTTCATTATTCTAGGTGTAGCCGCTTGGTTGGTACCATTTGTATCCCTCTGTACCCATTGTATCCATTGAAAGTACGAATTTCGAAAAAACCTTTTATTTTCCATGTCTACGTAGTCAAAGGAATGTATACTCCGAATTTCATGACTCTAGCTGCGGTCATTTGGGTGGTACTATTTTTATCCCCTTTTTCCGTTTTGACCCCAAAAAGTACGAATTTCGAAAATCAGTTTATTATCCGTGTCTACACAGTCAGAGGAATGTATACTCCAAATTTCATGACTCTAGCTGCTGGCATTTGATTGGTACTATTTTTATCCCCTTTTTTCATTTTAACCCCAAAAAGTACAAATTTCGAAAAAGCCGTTTATTTTACGTGTCTACGCAATCAGAGGAATATATACACCGAATTTCATTATTCTAGGTCCAGCCGTTTTGTTGGTACCATTTTTATCCCTCTGTTCCCATTTGACCCCTTAAAAGTACGAATTTAGAAAAAATACATTTATATTATGTATGTACTCTATTAGAATTTCGTGTTTCTAGCTGTTGTCGTTTAATATGTACCATTTTTATCCCTCTTTTGCTCCATTTCACCCCTTACAAAAAAGAATCACTTTATGGTGCATGTTTTTGTTATCGGGGGGAATGTGCATTCCCGATATCAAGTATGTTCAAGCAGTCATATTGAAAAAATATGCTTAAATACTCTAAAATATTAGGGATTATTGTGGGTATTTTTAGTCCTTGTGAGGGAAAAATTTTTCCCTTTGGGTCGATTTCGCCCCGTTTCAATCCCAACCGATCTACGACTATAAGACACATTTATGGAAAATTTGAAATATAGCGTGCTTTCAACAGACGGACAGACGGATGGACGGACGGACATGGCTAGATCGTCTTAGAATTTTATGACGATCAAGAATATATATACTTTGTAGGGTCTCAGGTCGATATTTCAAGGCGTTACGAACGGAATGACAAAGTTAGTATACCCCCATCCTGGTGGTGGAGGGTATAAAAACACATAACTGATATCGGGGTATATGCTTTGTTTTCAACTTAGATTTTATGTCACTATATATATCCCTGTAATTTTGTATACTACTTTAAAAATATGAATTTAAGACAAACATAGCAACGTAGAGAGATTTAATCCATTAACGCCCAGAAAAAACTGTTGTTCAAATGTCACGCACATAATAAGTGTCCTCAGGTGGGGATAGAGGAAGGTAATGGGTTAAATAATATAATTTTCGGATTTGCGCGGCGTTACTCATTTCGATTTGGAATATATACATATATTAGTTTCTTTTTGGAAACTGTTTGCGTGATTTACGTGATTCACACCTGATCGTGAGCAAAATTTATTTTACTCACGTGCGTGAACGTCGTTAATAGAATTTTGCATCTTAAGTATCAGGCTAAAATAAGAGTGAAATAGGCTAAATGTTGGCTGTAAAGTCAAAAATTATTATCATATTAGGAAAGCCAAAATAGTTTTTTGGCATATGATTTCTGACTTTATGGGGAATATTTGTGTCCAAAAAGTTTCAGAATCCCGGATAAAGAAATTTAAAATATAAGCAATTACAATCGCGAAATTTTCATTTTTACAACAATTTTACAAGATTTTCTCGATTGCCTACATATATGTTACAATCGATATTGTTTCTTAAAAAACAAACAAAAGTGCAGCAGGACCCATTGGTTAGATCGCGAGAAAATAAAAAACCAAAAATATCATATGTGAAAATCATTTTAGCCATATTTGACTGGAAAATGTAAATTTTCAAAAAATATCTAATTTGTATTTTTTATTTACCGTTCCCTTCCGCAATATTCACATTTTGTAAACAGTGATGGGATAAAACTGGTACCAATCTAAAGGATGAAGCTGAAATATTTAAATTCGGTGTGCACATCCTCGAATGCGTTTTCTACACAACATTGCATTCATTTCATTAAAAACGTTAAAGAATTTACAATAAATCTTATTTATATATTTGCTCATTAATGGCTTTGTGTTTATTTCAACATTCATAGTGCTCAATTTTTAAACGTGCAAAAGTGGCCTTGAAACCTTGAATAATAGGAAATTTTGAAAACTTTTTATTCGTGGCAATTATAATCATCTTGAGATTAAACTGTACAAGAATGATTAATAATAACTCTTAAAATTAAGGGGAAAATCAGTTTTTTCGCTCTCTCGAAAAAATGTGTTTCTGTTCATAGCCACTTTTGAATATAAGCCCTCGATATATGGAGCTTAAATATCATAATTAATATAGGTTAATGGAGATATTTTTATTAGAATTGGTCGATCTGTTAAAAAATCGCACTAAGGAATAAAGCACACATGCTACCTTAAAGCGTCTTATTGAGTTGCATATATAAGTATGTGCATATGCAGTTACTCAGAAACACTTCTGCCGTTCCAACGCTCATTTGCTTTAGTTGTTACCATTTGTTTTATTTTGATCTGTAATCAATATTTGGTTTGAACTAGGATGTTGTCCTTGCTCAAGAGCATTTTGCATCTAAATTTTATAGAATGAACATTTTTTTACAAATGGCATGGTGACATTATTTATTATATTATACATATGCAACTCAATGAGATGCTTGCAAGGTGATATGCGTGCTTTATTACTTGGTTCGATTTCTTAAAGGGATATTCGCCAAGTGAGTTGTGCTTCTCATTCGTTTGTGAGAATCATTTACTTAAAGAGGCCGGGTGTGATCATATAAAAAGTATGTATCTTACTGTGCATCTTATTCCGTTTCCGCTTAAAAAGTGATGATACATTTTTCTCAAAAAATTATGAAATTTTCACAAATTTTTAAATTAAACATCTGTCATTTTTTACGTAGAAGAAAGTTTTTAGCATTGTCATCCAGTTCATCTATTTAAAAAATATCTTTTTTCCTAAATCGGACATTTATAGTGAAAAACAAGTAAAAACGGCGTTAATTTTCGATTGTCGATTAAATGTCGATTTTTGTAGAAGTGCAATAATATTACAGGAAAATATATATTTTTTTAAATATAGCCAAACCAAAACAAAAACAAATATCGAAAAAACAGTTTTATAAATAAATATAATATTTTTATTGTTTCAAACCACGATTATAAGGCAAAGCTCCTAATACGTTTACACTATATATATCGATAAAATACTTCAAGTCAATTCAAAAAATAAATATTCTTATATTTATATTTTCACAAAGCTTAAATACCATAAATATTGGTAGATAGTGGTTGTATTTCTATTCCAAAAGTACACATTTTTAAAATCCATTATCTCACGTACATAGTGCAACATAACCTAACTTCATGAGCCAACCAATTTTAAAAGTAACAAGTAAGGTAAGGCTAAAGTCGGGCGGTGCCGACTATATGATACACTCCACTTTCTATCCGAATACAATTCGGTAAAAAAGTGAAAACGGGATGAATTTTTGTATGCTTCCGAATCATAGGCTAATATGACCTGGTCCGAGTTGCCAAATCGATAAGAATATTTGTATCGGGAGTAATCCAAACTTTGAAGAAATTCGTTGAGAATTCGTGGTTTCTGGGGCGGAGAAAGTCTATCCGGGAGCTAAACTTGTATGGGAGCTATATGTATATCAGAACCGATCTGACCTTTTTTCACCATAGGTGTTCCTAACTTTAATATAAGATGTTTTGCCAAATCTGAAGACAATCTGATACAATTTGTGGATTTCTAGAGGGGAATCCATCTATTACCATTTTAGCCCTACACATACATATTACATATTGAAAAAAAAAAATGTTCTAATATATTAGGGGTTATTATGGGTACTTTTAGTCCTTGTGAGGGAAAAATTTTTCCCTTTGGGTTGATTTCGCCAACTTTCAACTAATCTACGACTATAAGACGCATTTGTGGAAAATTTGGACGTCCTAGCATTTTTCGTTTAGATGCTACCCTGCATCGGGCATGGCTAAATAAATACTTTATAGTGTCTCCGGACGATATTGCAAAGAGTTACAAACGGAATGACAAAGTTAGTATACCCCCATCCTGGAGCTGGAGGGTATAACTAGAAAGAGTAGGGGTAAAAATTAATAAAAAATTGATTCTGAAGCGATTATCGCCCAAGCTATGAGGGATAATCTACAGAAGAATACTTATACTTTTGTCGCAATCAGTGTATGAACTCTATTTTGGCAACGCGATAAATAATAAGTTTAGACACCCACTGATTCGGCCCCATTAGACCTAGAGGGCCCTACCACAGAACATAAGATCCTCAACACTTTGAATATGTCTGTATTAAATTGGTCAAGCCGTTAAGGAGTGCCATAATTATTTCCGGTTTTTGCTCAAATCCCCCACTGTGCAGCGTCCTGAACGTGCGAACTCCCTTTGTAGAACTTAAAAAACACGTCGACGAATTAATGTTAATGCACTTCTACGAAAAAACGTAATGCCGTTTTATATGTTTTTAGATTATTATTATTATTTTGTTCTGTTCTTCCCGATCCCTTGTACCATATTGTTTTATTAGGTATTGCATTAATATTGAAAATTATCAAAAATGTACGAAAACCTTTAAATAGTTAAAAAGCACATAAATGTTGATATTTTAAATCATATTGGACGTACCTAAAATAAATTATGTTTTCCCGGGAATTCCCGGGAATGAAACTTTTCATTCCCGTTTTCCCGGGAAATGAAAAAGTCCGGGAAACCCCAAACCCTAGTTACATGTCTGTTCGTATGATACATCCATTTAAGAACTCCTGCAGAAGCTGTGTAGATGAAAAAGTGGAGGATTCAGTGAGGCACCTGTTATTTTCTTGTAAAGGGCGGTTTTCATAGAGAAATCTTTCTAGTCTTCATTCATCGTTCCCCTCACCATTGTCCTCACAACCACTCTGACTTATTATTTCTTTTAACATGTTATGGTAAATTTAAATAAATCTTAAGTCGATGTCAAATTAATTTAAATTTACTAAAACAGCAAAACATTTATTACGGCTACATAAATCTGAAACAATTTGAGAATGAAACAAATATTTTGCAGAATATATATGACAGACAAAAACAAAACATATTTATTCTTGAAGAATGAAGGCATATCCTTTCCAATGTAAAAAAATCTTTCGCACATATGTTAACAAGCAAATGTACATATGCAAGTCATCATCTGTTTATATGGGCGACTCTATTGTAACTTTACCAGATTCACGTCGGTGTTAATATTATAATTAAGCCTGATTTCTGTGATTTTTATACCCTCCACCACAGTATTATGTACTTGTGCATTTATTTATTATACCGATCGACTTAGAATCGCGTACTGAATCTATTTATGTCTGCTTATAACTAAAGCTAGAAGTGATGAAAATTCCTCAAACCATCAACCTAAAATATTGTAATAATTTGCAATTTTAATACATACATGTGTGGTCATTTATTTCGTAGACAATCCATCACAAATGACTCATATACGGCAACCAAATGTATTGAAATTTAACACAAAGCCGTACAGCTCGTTTAAAATCCACGAAATTCTTGAGAAACAACTCAAAACCAGAGGTGGTTAAAAGTTCAAAATACATCCAAACATACGAATAATTACATATGTATATTGTCGGAAATAACAAGTGGATGTCAAAGTATAAAATACAACAGCCCCAAGGAAGAACAAAGCTACACGCTCTTGAAAAAGAGATGCATTGTAACTGGTGTACGTACGTAGTACATACGAGTGCGCGCAAGTAGGTCTAAAACAGATCTTTTTCTTAAGCGTTCGCATGTGCATGATGTATGCGCTGCTATCCGGTCGCTCGGCGGGGCAGTGTTGCGTTACAGTGCGGTGTCTAAGGATTTGTTGTATTTGTGATTTAAATCTGTTGTTTTTGTTTTTTACGATATTGTTGGTATGTGACTGACATAAATTTCTTTAAAAATATCCCGACTATGGCAAATTGTAAATGTAAAAGATAAATCGTCCTTTTCAGACACGCATGCAGCCGTATTCACATACTCCACCCACTCACTCGTTCATTCACTTTCATTTGGCAAAGTGGAATGAGGTGAGGTGGTGATGGTGCCACTACACTGTGACATGACCTCAAGAGATTGTCTGATTTGCCATGTTGAATTTCTTCAGTACGTGACACAGATTTGACATAAAAATTTCTCCGCTTCTTCTGCTTTTAGTCGGGCTTGAGTTTTTGTTGCTGCCATTCGGTTTCCTCTTTGTGCACTTTTTTATCTGATGCTCTCCTGTCATCCCAGCACATAAAACATACTTTCACTGGGTTATGTCATATCGATACACTGCCAGAGAAGATATAATACAACGCTGGGCATGACTACCACAAACCCCATCCAAAACAAGAGTTTCAATTGAACACTTTGTTACTCAGCACAGCTGTGGAATATCAACAAGACTAATTCACAACCGGAATTTTTTTTAAATACAAATAAGGAGGAAATGAGTGCCAATTAATTGCTATATTGAACAGATGGCTATAAATTTACAACACAATCTTTTACAGAATAAGTGTCAATTTTTTATTTATTCCTTTATCCTACAGGAGAACGTTGAAGTATGAATCAAAACAAAACACTTCACTCTCTATCCCATAACCGGACATTTACATTTGTTGTTTAGTAAATTCTCCTAAAGTATATGCACAATGCTGTGCTTTTTGGAAATTTCTTGCAGTTGTTGGTAAATCCTAAAAGTACTGTGAATGTCCCATCTAGCCGTATATGACACTATATCTTTAATATCAAGAACCAAATTAACAGTAAATCTTGCATATGCCAAGATATGACTGCACAGCTTTTGCAAAAATGTACCATAACAACACATGCATCCTTCTAAGCTTCATCTGTTCTTATCTGTTTTGTACCAAGAGAGCCCTATTCCAGCTTTTCCGGTATTTAAAGTGTTGTGCTATTGTTACAAGCATATGTACCTATCTTATAAAAATATCATACACAAGATGTACCCACTGAGCTTAATTAATGGAAACAAGTAAGGAAAGGCTAAAGTCGGTCGGGGCCGACTATATAATACCCTACACCACTAATACCATAAATTCATCTTTAGTCATATTTAACGAATATGGTAAAAAATATGATAATTGTTCCAATTTTCCGACAGACAAATACAAATTATACAGTAGTAATAGGATGAATCGGACCGACATTTGAAAGGAGCCCTATAATAACACTTGGGGCCTGGTACAAAACATGGGCCTATATATTTCTCATTCACGGTAGGTATTAGTGTTTGCATCCCGGGATTTCCCGCGGGAAAATTCCCGTATACCAGGAAATTCGTACGGGAATTCAGTAGAAACTTTTACATATTTCTTGGCATATTTTTCCATCATTTCCACAATGAAATTAAAACAAGCAAGAAAGGCTAAAGTCGGGCGGGCTCTATGATACACTCCACTTTCTATCCGAATACAATTTAATTGGATGAAAAAGTGAAAACGGGAAGGATTTTTGTATCCTTTAAATGTATTTGTTTGACAAAAAATGTTAAATCGGAAAGGACATTTGTATGGGAGTATATTGAAATCTGGAACGAAACAGGTGAAATATAATATGTATAGTTTGGCCAAAATCGTTTAAGCATTTGGGAGCAACATTTGTATTTGTGCTATATCTAAATCTGAAGCGATCTTACCCAATTTCTGCACAGATGTTTTTAGTTCGATTATAAGATGTTGTGCCACATGTAAAGAAAATCGAGTACAATATGTGGATTCTAAAACGGTAAATTTCAAATCGGGAGCAACATTTGTATGTTCTAAATCTGAACCGATTTGCCTCAAATTAAATAGCGTTCGTCCTTGATCCACAAAACTTATTTGTGCCAATTTTTGTTAAGATCGGACTACAATTGCGACCTGTAATTTGATTACAACAATAGATGGACAGACAGACAGACGGACATTGCTAAATCGACTCAAAAAGTGATTCTGAACCGATTTGCCTCAAATTAAATAGCGTTCGTCCTTGATCCACAAAACTTATTTGTGCCAATTTTTGTTAAGATCGGACTACAATTGCGACCTGTAATTTGATTACAACAATAGATGGACAGACAGACAGACGGACATTGCTAAATCGACTCAAAAAGTGATTCTAAGTCGATCGGTATACTGAACAATGTGTCTATCTCACTTCCTTTTGGGTGTTACAAACAAATGCACAAAGACATAATACTCTCGTGGAGTGTATAAATATTGTACAATACTTTAGCTCATATCGCTTTTAATTAGGTATGTCGAATATTGCGTTCGGACATACACCCAAAATCCACTTTTTCGGATTTTGCCTGTCAATATGACAGGCATTGGAAACAATGCTATAGAAAACGCAAGTAACAATGTTGTATTAAAGAAGTCAAGATAGCTGCGTAAAAAAGTAATTAAAAGTTTTTGACACCACATGACGTAGAATAGGCAACTTATTTTATTTTAAAATCTACTGACTATTAAGCCTAAATCAGTTGACGTTCTCCGTCGCGTCCACTTATTATTCTACTTGAATAAAATATGAAGTTTAACTCAAGGTAAACAATATATTGACGATTTCCCGTGCTGTCCCGGCATCCCGGGAAATTGAAAAAATAATTCCCGTTTCCCGGGAAATAAAAATTACGGGAAATGCAACCCCTAGTAGGAATTCATAGTTGAAATATATCATGATCCAATGTAAGACGTAGTTTCCAGAGCTGTATTAGAGTAGAATGGACCCCATTTGGGTTAATCCAAAGAAGGAAGAATATATTTGACTTTGTATACTTATTTGAAATATAATATAATCTGCAAAATTTGAAAAAAAAATCAGATGTAAAATTTGCGTTCACGTGAATAAATTATAGTCATCTTTATTTATCTACCGGTAAGTATGAGGGCTACAAATGTTGTGAATTCCACCTTTAGAGCCTAAACACAACCATGTCGTTGTCGTATGGCGAACAACCGTTTTGTATGTATTTCTTACGGAAGAAAGCAGTTTTGTGGCGAACGGCCGTGACGGCTGACGACAAAACGCCAATTTAATTTAATTTGTCAATTATTACTGCCACATGTTTTTTTTAAATGTAAGCGTTGAGGATCGTTTTTCTCTAATATTTGTGAAAAGTGCACAGTGTTGTAAACTGTTTTCCATCAAAATTCGTTGAAAATTTTGTTTCAATTTGGAGCTAGTAGGTGGCGCTGCGGGTGGATTTACATATCGAAATTTTGAATGTATGGACCAAATTCGGAATAAGTGGCGCTGGGGTGGATTTATTTATGGTACGATTTTAATTAAATTCAACTATTTCGTATGTTAGTTAGATGAAGCGGGCTAGTAGTTCTTTGTCCAATATAAAGAATATGACAAAATTTTGCATTTCATCAATATGTGACATACACAAAGAAAAACGATTTGATCAGCTGCTGCGCCTATTGAAAAAAAATAACAATATGACTGTAATAAGTATAACGATTATTTCCATTAAGATTGACGGTAATAATTTGAATCTAGTGTGTTATAAACAAATGAGAAGGTGAATATGATCGCTGACAATATATCTTTACGCCAATATATTGTCACCGCTCATATGCACCTTCTCAATCTCAACTTTTAATGTAACTGTGATGTGGAAAATATGTCTAAAATCGCATCTGAGACCTTTTTGTCTGGGGTCTAAACTACCATATGGACTACTTTAACAGTAGGTGATCCTATATAAAATGACGGTGGTAATAATGAAAATTGGCGGGACAGTTCTATTTTCAAACATGAACCCATATGATCCAATAGTATCTATAACATTATCTGGGAAATTTGATCAAGATCCGAGGATAAATCGGAAGGACATTTGTAGTTCTTACTCAAGTTAGGTATTACTCATTGAAATATGTCATGATCTGAAAATTTGATCAAGATCCGATGTAAGATGTAGCGATGTTCCAGAGTGGTAATAGTGTAAAATTGAGTCCCCATTTGTATGGGAGTTATACCAAAATAAGGACCCATATATTTGACTTTCAAATATTCTTAGTTGAAATATATGTTCTGATGTATACTTTGGGTTCTAGAGTGGTAAAAGTAAAAAATGGCAGCCCATTTGTAAGGTTGCTACGTAAAAAAATGGACCCATATAGATCACGATCTTCAACATATTATGAAAATCTAATGTAAAATGTGGGTTCTAGAGCGGTAATAGTGTAAACCGGAGACCAATTTATATGGGGGCTATACCAAAACATGGACCTATATAGATGGATTGGGCTTCAACAATACTTCGAATGCGGAAATTTTTCGTACCATTTTCTATACAAATAAGTTGGGATTTGTATCGAATAAGGATTTTGATAATTGATATCGAAAAATATTACACTATGCAAAGTTTTAAGTCAAACGGTCCACTGGTGTGTTATAATGTCATGAACTTTAGCGGCCCGGAATAGCTGTTTTATGAGTTCCATACCCAACACTGATACACAAACTGATACCAAATTTTAAGCTCCCACTCTATTTGTATCCCCTCGATCTATAGGGACGAAACACTACATTCACCAAAAACGTAGAATTAACGACTATTTCAATTTTATTTTAATTTACTCACTGTACAACCGTCCGATTGTCTTCAGATTTGGCAAAACCTCTTATATTTAAACTAGGAACACCTATGGTGAAAATAGGTCAGATCGGTTCAGATTTGTATATAGCTCCAATTCAAAGTTTGCTGTCGATTTGACATTTTCTGGTCTAGAAACCAAATATTTATACAGATCTGCTTTAAATTTGGCAAAACATCTTATATTTCAACTAGTAACTTATTGTGAAAGTTAGTCACTTCATTCCATGTTTGGATATAGCCACGATACAAATTGATCCAGGTCATATTAGCCTAGGATTAGGAAACATACAGAAATTCTTCCCATATTCACTTTTTTACCGAATTGAATTGTATTCGCATAGAAAGTGGAGTGTATCATATAGTAGGCCCCGCCCGACTTTAGCCTTTCCTTACTTGTTTTGAAAATAGCGAAGTGCATTTTTTGTCATACAGAAAAGTACAGATTTGAAAAAATGGGATTTAGACTTTTTTACTTATTATTTACGTAGTAATGGTCGACGGCCATTATAACAGAAATAACCCAAGTATAAAATGTTCTCTGGTCAACAAATATTTGTGTACCGTTATTGATTTAGAATATTTAGTCACCATTCTGTCGTGCACATTCAAGCTTTCAAAATTGTAAGGTTTCCGGTAACAGGAAGTTCTCATTTCCTGCTGTATTTATTACTGCCGCATTTACAGTAGTCGTTGCATATAAAATTCATTAATGATGACACAAGCTCAATGTTCAACATTGATGATGAAAAATAAAAACAAATTTATAAAGATAATAGAGAAAAGTTACATCATATTGGAAAATTTCAAATTTGGTGCACATAGTATCAATTTTATGTAGCTAATAAGAATTTCCCTAATATAAGTCGATATCTGAAAATTTCTCATATAGGTGCTGTTTTAAAAATTAGTGCTGGAAATTGTTTATTAGCCTTCTGAAAGATTGGTTGTTATTAGCAATTGACTTATGTGACATGAAACAAAAATTAATTGGTAGAGAAAATTCGGTGACCATTGAAATATATCCTCCAAACTTTGAAAATCCTAATTATTTACATACCATGGTGTATATATTTCACCTAAAATTTTGCGAAAACAAAACTCTTCATTGTGTCTTCTATAGAGAAACGGACTAAGCCAAATCAGCCATGGATTTCATTAGGGCATGTTAAGATATTTGGCCTCAAGAGAACTTGTTCAGATATTCCAAATTAAACGAAAACATGTAAGGAAAGGCTAAAGTCGGTCGAGACCGACTATATGATACACTCCACTTTCTATACGAATACAACTTAATTCGGTAAAAAATTTAAAATGGGAAGGATTTTTGTATACTTCCTAATCATAGGCTAATATGTCCTGACCCAATTTATCAAATCGAGAAGAATATTTGTATCGGGGCTATATCTAAATATGTAATGAAGTGACCCACTTTCACAACAGGTTCTTCCATTCCAATTTGAAGAAATAATCTGCAAATACGTGGTTTCTGGGCGGGAAAAGTCAAGCCGGGAGCTAAATTTGTATGTGAGCTATATATAAATCTGAACCGATCTAACACATTTCTCTACAGGTGTTTCTAGTTGAAATATAAGATTTTTTAACAATTTTGAAGAAAATCTGTTGTAATATGTGGTATTTAGAGTGAAAAGAGTCCAATCGGGAGTGAAATTCTTATGGGTGATATATCTAAATCTGAACCGATTTTCTTCAAATTAATTGTCCCGAAAAACTTCGTTGTTCAAAGTTTTATTTGGTTCTGTCGACCTGTATCGTGATTACAAGAATAGATGGACTGACGGGCAGACAGACGGACATTGCTAAATCGATTCAAAAATTGATTCTAAGTCGATCGGTACAATTAACAATAGGTCTATCTCCCTTCCTTTTGGGTGTGACAAACAAATGCACAAACACATAATACTCTCGTGGAGTGTATAATGAGAGTACAACTGTTGAAGGTACATTCGATTAATACAAGAATATTAGTAAAAAAATAAATTAATTTTCGTTTGTTTTATTTCCGCATTCAATATTTTCTTTGAACTGGGTTATTGTCTTGGCATCTTTAATAAATAGAATGCATATTTATTTACAAATGGCACGGTGACATTCATTACTTGGCTGCACGTGACCTTTATCATGATTTCAGGCTTGTGCTATTTAATTAAAAATAACACGCAACATTGAAGACTTGGCTACGATACAGATTAAATTTACCACCGACTTGGTTTGAGACTTTTTGTCTAGAGATGACACTTTTGGCTTAAACGGTGTCTGGAGTGAACAATACAAATAACAAATAATTACATTTTTTACCAAAAATACGAACACCTTTGTGTCGAAGTTGGTGAAATAATTCATGTTCATAACGTCTTTTATGATAAATGAGTCAGTTTCGACATTGTGCTTCGTCTTCACATTCTGTGTAGCGATTATTACATTTTGCACATATGAGGTATGTGTCTACTCTCCCATCTTCTCAATATAATGTATGATTTTCTTGCCTTAGTATGGAGAAAAATACAACTTGTAACTTTCTAATGAGCAGCCTACAATGAAAAGATGTTTCTTTATGAAAACCCTAAAGTCGTCACGTACATAGACAGATTATATAACCCCCTTTTCCCTTGCTCCTATCAATCTGGCTTAATGTCAAGCAGTGGTATAAAATCCAAACCGACCTTTCTTCTTGCACCCAAGAACAAATTGAAATTTGTGGTTGTGTAGGAGGATTTGTAGAACCGCTTGTTGCCAGATTGACAAATTGCTGACAGATATATTGTTACCAAGAACATGTTTATATCATCAAACCAGGAAGGGCGAATGAAACCAACTCACATTAAAATCCAAATCCACAATACCCAGTGAAAATATTTAATATTTAAAATGGAAATATTTAATATATCCCACACTCATTTATAATATTTGCATTGACTTTGTTTTGCATACTGTAAATGTTTTCATCATTGCCACTGACTTTCTCTCACACAATTGACTCTATAATCGCAAATCGATTAATTTAAACGCAACAAACTCATTTATTTATTTGCAAATCCATCACATACACAACAGAACCAATTTTCAATTCAATAATTGACAAATAGAATAGTTTGCATTCATTTCCACAGCGACAATGAATTGCTTTTAATTGTAGTACAAGTTAATCCAAAATGCACTATTAAAACACATTTCAGCAATCAAAGCTTAAATAAATGTTATTTAAGCATTTTATGGCAGATTAACTCTGAATGGCAGTCACTTTAAAAACGAATCAGAATGTCCGTATGACGAGTTTGTATATCCTGCACACATTTGTTCGAACGTAAAGTCGACAAGTCGGAAATTCTCTACACGTCTTTGGCCATTTTGCATATTGTGGCTGTGAACATGTGTTTCCCTTTTCCTATTGTCGACTCATGCATCCTGTCTACATGCTTTCTGGTCAAAATTAGTTTTAGTTGTAACAAGAAGCTAGGACGACACGTCCAATACCCAGCATAATGATACATTGGCCGACTATATGGTACCCTACACGTAAGCATTATACCCTATGGTGTAGGATATAAAAAGGTCATTACATTTGAACCGGGTGATATACGATGCAGCTATAAGAGGAGAATATACTACAAATTCCATACTTCTATCTGTATTTGTAAGAAAATTTGAACATAAACTATGAATGCGATCTATATACAAATCTGAACCGATCTCACCCATGCTTAGCAAAGGTTTTCTAGTTGAAATGTTAGACGATTTCCCAAATTTTATGGAGTCTTATATATGTGGTTTCTAGAGCGGGAAGAATCACATCGGGAGCTATATATTATCTCAACCAATGTGACCCACTATCGTTATAGTTCTTTCTATTTGAAACATTAGCTGATTTGCTGAATTAGAAGAAAATCTGTTCAAATATGCTATTTATAGAGCGAAAATAATCCATTCAGTAACGAATATATATATATATATATATATATAGAAAGACTTTTTGGGTCGATTTAGCGATAAAAATAGGCCAGATCGGTTCACATTTATATATAGCTCCCATACAAATATCTCTTCCGATTTGACTCTTTCCGCTCTAGAAACCACATATTTTATCAGATTTTCTTCAAATTTGGCAAAACAACTTATATTTCAACTAGAAACAGCTCTGGTAGAAATGGTCCAGATTGGTTCAGATATATATATATATATATATAGCTTCAATGCAAATATCGCCAACGAACTGATTATTTCCGTTCTAGAAATAACACATTTTAAAAGATTTTCTTCTAAGTCGGCACATCAGCTAATATTTGAAATAGAAACATCCATGCGAAAGTGGGTCACATCGGTTCAGATGTACATATAGCTCCCATATAAATTATACTCCCGATTTAAGTTTTTCCGCTCTAGAAACCATATATTGTATCTGATTGTCTTCATATTTAGCAAAACACCTTATATTTAAACTAGGAACACCCATGGTGAAAACAGGTCAGATCGGTTCAGATCTGTATATAGCTCCCATTCAAATTTCGCTCTCGATGTGACTTTTTCTGGTCTAGAAAAAAAGTATTTTTACAGATATTCTTCAAATTTGGCAAAATATCTTATATTTTCACTAGAAACGCCCATGGTGAATACTGGTCAGATCGGTTCAGATTTATATAAATCTACCTCACAAATTTCACTCCCGATTTCACTTTATCCACTCTATAAACCACATATTTTAACAGACTTTCTTCAAATATTGCAAAATGTCTTATATTTCAACTAGAAACACCCATTGTGAAAATGGGTCAGATCGGTTCAGATTTACGTATTGCTCCCATACAAATTTCGCTCCCGGATTGACTTTTTCCGTCCCAGAAACCACGTATTTTCACCGAATTTCTTCAAAATGAGCATAACACATTATACTTAAACTGGAAGAACTTATTGTGAAAGTTAGTCACATCATTCCATGTTTGGATATAGCCCCGATTCAAATATTATTCTTGATTTGACAAATTGGACCAGGTTATATTAACCTATGATCATTACACCATGAATATGTAGACTCAAATTTGTACACTAAACTTGTTATTGTTTGTCTACTAGGGCGAGAATAAAGAGCGAAAATTGGAATTAACGCTCTTAAAGTTGCGGTCACCAACTCCGAATTTCGGTGGTACATTTTTATAATTTGCATACGTTCTTCGTTCGTGTACTTTACCATGATGAAGATGTTGACTTTACTGAAAAAAAGGAAAGTAACAGTTAGATGATCAGTGAAATAGTGCGTTCACAAATTAAATTCAAACTTGTCAAGTATATATTGGAAAGCCAAAAATAATAATATCTTACCATTAAAATTAATTGTTTGCCCTTTTTTAACAAAATTTGACTTCTTTTGTGCTATAAATATTTTGATGAAAAATTGTACAGATAGGTATAGATTTCGATATACCCTTCATTTAATGTTATTGGTATGCGGCGTTTTCAGAGGGGGAGACAAATCTTATTATAATTCTGAAGTAGAAGGATACTTTTTATACCATAGGAGGGTATATATCATTTGGGACGGAAAAAGTGTAACAAATTGATGGAGTGAATTAAGACCCTAAGTATGTTTGACCTAAACCCGTTTTAAGGCTTTTTAAGGTGTTTGAGCCATGTCCGTCCGTCTGGCTGGCTGGTGTACACGATAACTCTCGAAAGGAGTTAAGGAATCGAATCAAACTTAGCACATGATAATATTTTTCCCAAACTTAGTTTAAGTTCGAAGATGGGCGAAATTTACACGCCTCTTCGGGTACCTCCCACACAAATAGCCCATATTCCAATGTTAAATTAAAACCTATGTAACTTCCAAACGGATATTCGGAATCTGGTATATTTTTGTATTTGATAATGTTTTTAAATTCACTTTAAGTATACTAAATATGGCGGGTGTTGCCACTCCCCTTCCAGTACGTCCCACACAAATCACCAAAAACTATATAAAATTAAAGCCGCGCTGGCAATGGCATAACAATGATATGGGCGATATTGCCACGCCCCTTCTGGTACCTCCCACACAAAGTGGCATAAACTTTGGTTGCAGTAAAACAGATATAAAATCCATACGGATTTTCAAAATCATTTGAAATTTTATATTTGAAAATGATTTTATAATAATTTTAAACCTAAAATATATTTACGCTTTAGCCACGCCCCTTCTTGTACCTCCCACACAATTGTTTCTATCCTAGGTTATATTAAATCCTTCATAACTTATATACTGGTGCATGGAATCCACTATGACTTGATATTTGATCATGTTTTTACAATAGTTTTTTAAATGTGTTACGAACCTCCTAGTACCTTCCACACAAATTATCCTGCCCTACATTAAATTTAATTCGTTATAACTTCCGTATATGTGTTCTCTGAGAGTGAGAGTATATATAAGTCAGTTTAGCCGACTGAAGCTTACTTACTTGTTTTATATAAAAGTTATACCAGACTGTTAATATAAAAAAGTAACTTTGTAGAAAAGTAATTTATATAGAACACAGTGTAAAATCCATAAAACATGCTTAATTTTAAAATAATGCAAAAAATGTCTATCTACACATTATTTTCTTATACAATGATTTAATTTTTGAAGCAATGCTGCATATTTACCATAGAAGCTAAACTAATGTGAATTGTATGTAAGTTTTTAGTCTGGTTGTTTGTTATATAAATTGTATTAATATTTTTGAGGATGTGTTGACGAACACTTGAACTGTTGGTAATTTTCAGTTTTATCGCTCTCCTGAAAAACTGTGTTTTTGAATAAAGGAATTTTTGAGTAGAATTCCTCGATATATTGCTTCATTCACACAAATCTGAAAATATTTGACTTCAATAAACTGTGCTCGATCGGTACTTCCTTGATGAAGAGGATGTACGCCTCAATATTGGATCTGAAAAGCGAATTACAGTGTTTATAGGATATCTACAGAAATATTTACTCAAAAAAGATATCAGCTTTATTGGGAGTACCGTGTTGAGATTAATGAGCATATCCATAGCTGGCATAGCATAGACTGTATTAGACAACTATAATTTCTTTAATGCCAGTTTTACTTGGTTGCATTACGTACGAAAATATTATGTCTCTACACTGAAAATAATATTGTTATTACCTGTACAACTATTTATTTTTGGTATTTATATAGAAAATTTTCAAGCAGATACAAAAATTAAATCCCATTATCTAAATATATATCCACGTAAGTAATTTATCTTTGTATGAAACTTTGACTCTAATATATAAGTTTTTCTGAAATCTAATGTGATATATTGCTAAGAAAATTATTTCTCAATGTGTAATGTATTCAAGTATCCCTACACAATGGTATGGTAAATATTCATACATATACCAACTTCATTTTTGCCAAATTCAGCTGGAAATGAACAAGAGTGAAACATAAACGAAATATTCAGATTTTGTTAAAATTTTATTCGGACTTTACATGCATATATTAACCAACATAAGCCGGAAATATTAGCAAGGAGTTACGTCATCAGAGTGTGATAGTCACACTCAAAGAAAACTAACTTTTAGAAGCGTAGTATTTTAAAAGTTTATCAAATTTTTAAAGCGTAATGACTTAGTTTTAAAACTGAAAATTCTATCAATTTGGTGTACACTTCGTCCTAGTTGCGTAGACTCGTAGAATATAGAGATCTTTTGACCTTCGTAATTTAAAGGTAAATGTGGCGAAATGGGGAAAATTGAAATAAAACTAATGAAAAGTGGGTACTTTGCACTACAAATGATAAACATTTGAATTTTCAAATTAAAGAACGCCTTTCCAATAATATTAATTTTAATGTTAAATGAAATTGAATTTAAAAAAAGAAGCATTGAGCGTATGAGTAATATTACAATAAATGCTATGTAGCTCATCCGCCAGGTGGTCCAATAATCATGCGGCTCTAGTAAATCTAGTAAAATCCCGTCTATTACAAAATAAAATAACTTATTATGTTATCTAATGTGTGAAGGGGTTTTGTGGCACTGTTTAAAAAAAAATAAAAAATAATGTTTTTTTTAAGAATGCAATAACTTATACATGTAGATACTGTTTTCTTATTTTATAATGATACTTATTTTTGGTAATACGGAGTACACACATGCTCAGAATTGGCAGAAGAGTTCGAGTTACGAAAAATAACAACAACGCCAAATCTCTGAAGTTTCTTTGTAATGAATCAGTTGTAGTGCCACTAAACAAATAATTTTTATTTTAATTTTTTTTTGTATTTAGTGTTACTAAACAAGTAATTTTTATTTCCTTATTATTATTGATAAGTCAGATTTTATTCAGATTCTAAGTTCAGTTTGTCATAATTTGTTCATGTGTGTAGTTAAAAGCTAAAAGTAAAACAAAATAATCGTTTAAATTTTTTCTATTTTTTGTTTTTATTTTTTCTATTTTTATGGGTTGCTTTCGTGTTAGCAAAAAGGTTTTTTCCGAACAAAATAATTTATTTTCAAACTTTTTGTTGACTGTTGCTGAACCAATCATTGCTTCTTCAAAAGTGTAGCATTTGTAGCCATCACAATTACCTTTAAATGGATATATAATAGGATGTTGAAGGAACCATTGCCACAAATTAAAATATTAGAAAAAAGAATTGAAAAATTGGATCCATTAAATAAAATTGAATATGGTTTCGAGTTTAGAGAGAAAAAATAAATCATAACCTATTATACATTGCCCTTCGACAAAATATTTGTTGCATAGTGTAATTTTCCTCGGAAGACTATAAGGTGTTGTAAGAAATTTCACCAGAAGATGTACCTTGTGCTCCGGATTGCATTTAAGATTAAATTAATTAAACCGGGCAATTCGATTTTTATCGTATCCGGCCCTATCCTTAAACGGTGTGCTGAGCCGAATTGTATTGAGATAAGAAAAAAAAGGGTAAAAAGGATGATTGTTAACAATAGATAACGAGTAACGTAACAAATGATTGAAACAATTGTTAAGTATTTCTAGCTATTTATTTTTGCAATATGTACATTTATTTGTTATGACCTCTGCTCAATAATCATTTTTCTTAAGTTTTTCTTATTCCAGTCCGAGATGCACTTATCTCGCACCCAAAGGATATTCTCGCACGTACATTATGCTATGCCCCCCGCAAGAAATATGCGGTTGTAATAGCACTACAAGGGTTATAGCGACATATTTCGTAGAAGAGTTTAAAACAGCATAGCTACTGTGCTGTTGAAACATTAAAACTGTACTCCAGTGGTTTGACGGTTTGGATGGTGGAAAACTAAATACTCGTAAGGTTATCTAACATCCATCTATAAATTTTATAGAAATTGTATTGGCACTACTTTCATGTGCCCCGTTTTTATAGTTTCAATTTAGTGCAAAGACTAAAGAAAATTGAAAATGTTTAGTAATATTATCGACTGTCTGCTACAGTTTAGTCGAATGTATGCGGAGAACATTTCTGCAATAAAAGATTCCAAAGGCTAAGAAACGTCTCAAGTTAGATTATCTATTAAAGATAGTATTTCGCAATCGGATTAGAAACGTCAGTTAGCTCTATTTAATAGCGTCTGCCTGTCCGTTTCACAGTGGTTTAGAATTTATCTTTAAACGAATAAAAAGGCGTTATATACACTCCACCATGGAGTGATTCCCACAGTATTACTGGCAGATTGAGGACAATACTTTAAGTGTAATTTCTCTACTCTATTCCTCTCGTTCAAATTTTACCCATTTACAATCACAACAGTCAGAGGAAGAGGAGCCTACACACTGAAAGTCTTGATTCTAGCTACAGTCGTTTTATCCCTTTTTCACATTTTAACCCTGAAATACGTGTACCGAATTTGATGATTCTTGATGCAGAGTTTGAAAATAAAATAGTTTGAACTTATAAATAGAACAAACATTTTTTTATTAATTTTTTATTTCGACGGGGCTACTGACTATAATGTTCTACTGCAATATTTGGGTAGGTAATATGTTTATCCCTTTTTGTCTCAAATTTTCTAAAAATATATTTATATTTTTAAGTGGTTACCACTTAACACTTTTTCGAGCCGCCATTAAACGTACAAATTTCGAAAAATTAATTAATGTTGCGCGTCGACGTACTCAGAGAAATGTAAAAAATTTTCAGATTCTAGCAGAAAATTTTGGTTATACCCTTTAAAGTCCACATTTTTATAAAACACATTCGTATTGCACGTCAGAGTTATTCGATACAATGGCGGGTATCATTTTAATCGCTTTTTGTTCCGATAAATTTTGAAAAATCATTTAGAGGTCAGAGGAATATACACACCGAATTTATCGATTCTACCTTCAGCCGCGTTGTTGATACCATTTGTACCCTCCTTTTCTCATTACTGTAAAAAAATCCCTTAATTTTGTGTTTAATGCATTGGGGATGTACAAATCGAATTTCATGATTGGTACCGGTGTTATCACTTTTTATCCAATTTCACCCTCAAAAAGTACGAATTTTGCGAAAGGGCGGCGGTACAATCTTAATCCATTTTAATCCCTTAAAGGTGCAAATTTCGAAAAATTCCTTTTTATCTCTCATCTAAGCTGGGAGTCGAATATACACACCGAATTTCATGATTAAAACGTCAGCCGTGTTTTTATCCCTTTTACCATTTAGTAGTACGAATTTCGAAAAATTCTGTTTTTTTTTTTTGCGTTTCTAAGCATTTTGAGTATGAACACACCGAATTTCATGATTCCTGCTCAATCTGTTTGATTAGTATAACTTTTATCCCTTTTTACCCTATTTCAACAACAAAAAGTCCGAAATTTGCAAACATATTTTCTTGGTAGCATTCGTGCTATAAAAATAATGTCCGTTTCAAATTTCAAGACTTTAGGCCCAGTCGTTTGGTCAGAGCGGTGATACTATTTTTAACCGATTTAATCCCTTAAAAGTATAAATTTCGGAAAATTCTATGTTATCACTCATCTACGAAGTAAGACGAATATACACACCGAATTTCATTCATTTCATTTCATAGCGTCAGCCGTGTTGTTGGTACCTTTCTTATCCCCCTTTTCCCATTTACCCTTTAAAAGAAAGAATTTCACCGAATTTCATGATTGTAGCGTCAGCCGTGTTGTTGGTACCTTTCTTATCCCCCTTTTCCCATTTACCCTTTAAAAGAAAGAATTTCGAAAAATTAATTTTGCGTTCCTAAGCGCTTTGAGGGATGTACACACCGAATTTCATGATTCCAGCTCTGTCTGTTTTATTGCTACTATTTTTATCCCTTTTTACCCATAAAAAGTACGAATTTTGAAAAATATTTTCTTGCTCGTATTCGTGCTATAAAAGTAATGCCCGTTCCAAATTTCAAGATTCTAGGCCCAGCTGTTTGGTCAGGGCGGTGCTACAATTTTTATCCCATTTAATGGGATAGAACGTGTAGAGTATCTTACAGTCATCCTTGTCCGATTTTTGCATTTCTTTACTTGTTTAATAATTGTACATCATAGGCTATCAACTGCACCTTAAAATACCAAAAAACTAACTCTAACACACATGTCAACCTTAATTAAACGTAAACTAAATCATCTCTTATCCATTCATGAGTTTGTGTAGGTGAGATTACCTTTGTATAAATAATATACTTAAATATTGGGTGGTCATCATGATATGACACTTAAAAGCACTGGCAGTATAACAACACTAACAATACTAAATAGTTGTATGTCAGGTTGTTAGCTAGACATTAGTAGGGATGGCAACTACCTTTTATTGCAGGCCATTGCAACATATTTTAAATTTTAAATTGAGGGAAAATGTCCTGTGTGGATTGGAAATTCGTTCACTAAGTTAAAGTACTACTTTTAGAATTTCTTAACAGCCACACAGATTGCAATATGTAATGTCTAGTTTTTTTCCTGAAAACTTAGGGAATGACTACACCAATATTTGGCGAAAATCAAAAAACGATATAAAGAATTTTCGTTTACTCCAAAACATTTCGAACGACTCAGTTATACTGCTTTATAATTCTAAATTATCCGTTTTTATTGAATAAAATGAAAATTAAATGCTCGAAAATCAGAAAAAATATTAAACAAGTAAGGAAAGGCTAAAGTCGGGCGGGGCCGACTATATGGTACACTCCACTTTCTATCGGAATACAATTCAGTTCAGTAAAAAAGTGGAAACGGGAAAAATTTTTGTATGTTTCCTAATCACAGGCTGATATGACCTGGTCCAACTTGTCAAATCGTGAATAATATTTGTATCGAGGTTATATCCAAACATGGAATGAATTGACTAACTTTCACAATAAGTTCTTCCAGTTGAAGTATAACGTGTTATGCTCAATTTTAAGAAATTCTCTGAAAATACGCGTTTTCTGGGGGACCGAAGTTTGTATGAGAGCTATATGTAAATGTGAGCCGATGTGGCCCATTTTCATCATAGGTGTGCCTAGTTTAAATATAAAATGTTTTCCAATTTTGAAGAAAATCTGCTAAAATATGTGGATTCTGGAGCGGAAAAATTCAAATTGGGAGCGAAATTTGTATGGGAGCTATATATAAATCTGAACCGATCTAACACATATTTACCACAGGTGTTTCCAGTTGGAATATAAGGTGTTTTGCTAATTTTGAAGAAAATCTGTTAAAATATGTGGATTCTAGAGCGGAAAAATTCAAATTGGGAGCGAAATTTGTATGGGAGCTATATATAAATCTTAACCGATCTAACACATTTTCTTCAAATTAAATAGCGTTCGTACTTGTCCCGAAAAACTTCGTTGTACAAAGTTTCGTTTGGTTCTGGCTACAATTACGACCTGCATCGTGATTACAACAATAGATGGACAGGCGGACCGACACACAGTGTGGTAGATCGCAAATCTAGCTGGACAAAATTAATAAATCGCGTTGGGTTCACTTCTCACTTATGAATTATATAAAAAATGAGTTCAAATATATAAATTATTATCAAAAATCATTTTTTTTTTAAAGAAGATTTTTTTAAATAAAATTGAGGTCAAAAATTAATTTTTAGTATTAAAATAATTTTAATAATTTTAATAAATATTTGATAATAATTGTTTTCGTTACTTATTTTTCCTTTATTACATTAATAATACAGATAATAACACATAAATACACATAGAGATTTTAATTTATTCACTTTCATATTTATCGTTAAGATTCTTCCTCCTCAAAAGCATCAACAGATAATAATGAAAGAACTTCTTTTGTTATCAAACCTTGAACTCGAAAGGGAGTGTGACGCAAACTTGCGATAAAGGGATCTGAAGAAATTAAGAGACGATTGAAAAGATCTGTATTTGTGTCTATTCTCGATGTTTTTCTCGTAAACAACTCTCTAAATTTCCTCGTGTCCTTATTTCTTGCTTCTTGAGCTTCTTCTGACAGCTGTCCTATAGGAAGAATGCAAGACTTTATTATGTCTTTTCCATGAAAAAGGATTTTATGGACGCTAACTGGCATAATGTACCATGGGTATTCCTTTAAATATAAATTTCGTGTGACAACAATAAAACTTTCGAAAGCATCTTCATCAATAGGGTAACCACTACCTAAAGTTTCCAAAATAATATGAAACCGTTCAATTAATTCTTTATTGACACCAGTGATTTCTGCACTCTTTTCTGCTGCTCTAAAGAACCGTCTAGCAGTATTACCGTCATTCGTATTACCTCCGTGTTGTGTTGGCATGTCTACAAGCAACCCCATCTCATTTCGAAATCTCTGTTGAATATTTTTTTTACTTCAGCCACTTTTGCTTTATTTTCCGGTCCTCGAGCTTGCCAGGTCATTATAGGAAGCTTATATGCTATGTGTAATACACACTCCATAAAACGGATCCATGAATGTAGCGGAGACATTCCAAAGGTTAAAGATCGTTCAACGACAATTTTGTTTAAAATCACAGAAGGTTTATTTAGTTCACTCGGTTTCTCTCCACATATGAAACACGTTTGAGAAGAAGAAGTTAAAGATGATAGTGCAGTACAAATTTTACCGTCTATCATAGTAAGCATAAATGTAGACTCAACAAGAAAACTTTGTTCGCCATTTCTGATAAGAGTTGGAGACAAATCTCTAATTTCTTGCTGTACTAAATTAACTTCTTGAGTAATTAACTCAGTGGACTCTTTGGCAAAAACAAACTTGATAGGACGGCAGTATCTTGTAGATGAAGGAGCAGGATTTTGCCATACAATAATGTTTCTTTGTATAGAACTTAAATTCATTTGAATAGGAACCATTGAAATACTAAATAAACTTTCATCTGTATGGCCCTCCTCCGAAGAAAACTTCTGTTTATACTGCTTTTGCTGAGCCCCATCGCATCCCCATTTTATCAAAATATTAAGACGATTTTCATCAGTTTTCAGTTCATCAATATCGAGTAAAACCTCTTTTTGAGCCAAACAAAGCCTTTCAACAGTATGATTCACTAATGACTGGAGTGAACTTTTTGCATACATCTCAGTGATTACTGTTTCAGCTGGATAACAATTTTTCTTAGCTTTTTGAACATTAGTGTAGGAGGGAAAAAGATTTTTGCATTTTGCGTTGACTTTTTGCCGAATAACGTCGTATTGATGTTTCGACAAATTAGCATCAACCATTAAAGATAAGGCTTCATCGGGAGAAAGGCTCACTAAAGGCACAGGCTCAGAGCTAAATCTCTTACAATTTGTTTCACTTCCGTACCTTTACTGGATGAAGCTTCCGACAGATCTTTCACAAGTGTGGCTGAATCTCGCTTTCCAATTTTGCGAAACACTATCTCGCTAGCTTTAATAATTTCTCGATGGTAGTTGGCAACCCTGTGTGCGATCGAACGTCTTTTTTCATCGTTGCGTTTGCTGAACAAAAAATCTTAACTTTTTCACATTAAAACAACACGGTTAATAGAAAGACTTTTCATAAGTGTAAACCATACTTCGTTTCATCAGTGAAATATAAAATATGCCTGGCAAAACGCGCCGAAGTATAAATAAAAACAAAGTCATTTGTGTACAATGCAAGACTGAAATACTGGAAAGTGAAGATGCATTACAGTGCGATGTCTGTGAGAAAACTCTCCACTCTCTGTGCAGTAAACTGAACAAAACAGAATACGGAAAAATAATAAACAACCCCAATCTCGAATACAAATGTTATTTGTGCGTGCCTAAAGAAGATGTTTCTGTGAGAGCGAACGATCTAAAAGAAATAAAAACAAAATTAAATCAGCTGGATGAGATAAGAGAGACGATGCATTTCATGTCATCACAATATGATGCTATTCTCAAAGGTGTAGCTAAGAATAACAAAGACATAAAGAATTTGAAAAAAGAGAATGAATCCCTACGGGAAGAAGTTAAAAATCTAAAATACACTGTAAAGTTTTTGAATGATGTAAGAGTGCAGAAAGATTGCGTTATAAACGGCGTTAAAATTGATGATAAAACCAAGCCTATGGATGTCGTTTTGGACGTTGCTAAGAAAACTGGTGCTGACATTTGTGAAGATGAAGTTGAGGAAGCTTATTTTGTAAATCGTTCTAAGCAAGGGAATAACCAAAATAATATCAAATCCGTTGTTGTTAAATTTACAAATAAGAAAAGTAAACGGGTTTTCATGCAAGAGAAGTCAAAGTTGAAGGAAATCACTGAATTTAAGAATGTTTACATCAATGATTTCCTATGCAAAGAATCGCTAGAATTACTAAACTATGCAAAATCGTTGAAAGCTGTTGGATTTGAGTTTGTATATGCTAAATCGGGCAATATTTATGCTAAAAGAAATTCAAAATCAAAACAAATGTGCTTAAAAACTATGGAAGATGTGGATAATTTGCTCTGTAAAACGGCTGGAGGTGGACCGAGGCGTAATGTTTTGGCTGCTGCTGATACTTCAGAGGAGGAAGAAGAAGATACTGCATTTGAGTCGCTGAATTAAGCACTTTTTAGTATTATAGAAACGTTTTTTGAAACTTTTTTATATATTTTTAATGGGTAATAAATATTTTACGAATTTAAATTTATTTAACACTTTTATAAGTGAATCTAATTCAAACTTTTTTAATGTGCTCTCTATAAATGTAAGAAGTATTTCATCAATTGATAAATTTAATCGATTTAAGTCCGAAATATGTAGAATGTCGAGAATACCTGATGTTATTTCGGTACAAGAAACATGGTTTGATGAGAAGTTTGTTTGTCTGTACTCGATTGACGGGTTTGATGCGGTTCATTGCTGCAGGAGTGATGGTTATGGTGGAACATCAGTTTATATAAATCAACAAATTAGATACAGTATTCATGCTTTGAAAAGTTATGATTATTTGGATTTGATATGCGTGTCGTTGCCAGATGTTAAAATTCATAATAAGCCCTTATTTATTACATCGCTTTACAGATCACAAAAATGTAAGTTCCAATCCTTTTCGTCAATGTTGGACACATTACTTTTAGAGGTTCAGAATTCACCCTGTATGTTTGTTGGTGACTTCAACATTAATTTACTGACTGTGAACAGTGATAGCCGTGCCTTGATCGATACTTTTTCTGAGTTTGGTTTTGTTTCGTGCCATAATTTAATAACTAGACCTGAAAGTGCATCTTGTATAGATTGTGTTTTCAGTAATTTATCAACTCGAATATCTGTGAACTCGATAGAAGGTACGATATCTGATCACAATATTATATATTGTGGACTTGAAATGTTTTTTCCTCATACTGAAATTATTAATGAAATAAGATATCGGATAGACTACAGGAAGTTAGGATGTTACATTGATGAGAACTTATGCCTTTCTAATTTAAGTAATTGTGATGATCAATGTGAGAATTTGGTGAATACTATTTCATTAGGTGCTTTGCACAGTACTACCGTGTCTACGCGGCAGGCAAACATTAGACTAAGGATGAACCCTTGGATGTCTGAAGAATTAGTAAGTTTAATAGGGTATAAAAATAAGCTATTAAAAAAAAGAAGGAAAAATAGGCAAAATCAGGATGTTATTCAGACGCTCAAGAGGATAAGCAAGGTAATACATTTATGCAGCAAAAAGTTGATGAATGATTATTATTCATATAATCTAGAGAAATGTAAAGGAGACCCTAAGAAAACTTGGAGTTTCTTGAATAAGCAAATGGGAAAGAAGGTGAAACCATCTAGGGAATTGATAACTACCGATAATAATGTTATTACATCGGATGAGGAGAAAGCTTCAGAGTTCAGTTCTTTTTTCTACGAGTCGGTCAGGAATATGCGTTTGAATATAGATCAAACTGCCGATGATAATGTCAATCTGTTTCGAACTCTTCGTCGTTTAGATACAAGTTTTAACTTGGAAGCCACTGACACATCCGTTATTGAAAATATTATTAGGAATTTGGAAACGAATAAAAGTCCTGGCTACGACAACATTACATCAAACATGTTGTTGGTACGTGTATCGGCATTGTCAGAAGCTCTTACACTGATTTTTAATAATATGATTGAAGAGGCCAAATATCCTAATGTTTTAAAAGTCCACAAAATCATACCCATTCCAAAATGCGCGAGCTCCAATAAAGTTGAAAACTATCGTCCAATATCGGTCCTTCCAATAATAGATAAGATTTTTGAAAAAATAATTTTTGAACAGCTTTCGAATTACCTTGACGACAATGATATTTTATTTGATCGGCAGTATGGATTCAGAAAGGGTACTGGTACTGAAGAGGCTGTAATAAATGTTATTGAATATATTTGCAATGGACTTGATGCAGGCTATAAGGGAGTGGCTGGAGTTTTCTTTGATCTATCTAAGGCATTTGATTTGGTTGACCATGATATTTTAAAACGGAAGCTAGATTTTATTGGATTTTCCCGCGGTTCCATTGAAATATTTAAAGACTATTTACAGGACAGAACTCAATTTGTCCGGGTCGGTGAATCTAATAGTAATAGGCATTCGGTAATAAGTGGTGTACCGCAGGGTAGTGTTCTTGGTCCGCTATTATTTAAAATTTATATAAATGACATGAAGAACTTAAAGTTCTTTGGAAAGTTGTTCATGTTTGCGGATGATATTTGTTTGTTATATAATTATGAGCATGGAACGGTTCTCCGGACTCAGATTGAATATGATGCTGCTATTTTATTAGAATTTTTAAGATTGAATAAATTAATGTTGAATGCCACTAAAACTAAATTTGTAAGATTCAAGCCTTATGTATCAAGAAATGATGGTGTAATGGGCATACATGTTGACGGCAATTTAATAAACGAGTCAGAAAGTGTGAGATATCTTGGTATCACCTTGAATCATAACCTTAACTGGGAAAGCCATATCAATAACTTAAAATCAAAAGTATCGTCAGGAATCGGTATCCTATACAAATTTAAAAATAAATTAAATACGGAAACCAAGTTATTACTTTATCAATCACTTATTCATTCGCACCTAACATACCTTCCAGTAATATATGGTGGCAGGAGGAGCACTGCGTTGAGGTCCCTTCAATCTGCACAAAATAAAGCATTGAAAATCGTGTTCAACTTACCGTTAAGGTTTAGTACAGTTGAATTATATAGACGTAATGCCAAAACCATTCTTCCTGTAAGGGGTTTGTATAAACAACAGCTTTTGTTATATGTTTTTAAATGTGTAAAGGGAATTGGTTCCTATGCCATACAATTTAATCAGAACATAACACATACTGCGAGATTCACCAGGCAGGCATTGAACTTAACAGTGGTAAGGTGCCGACTTGAATTAACGAAACAACGTATCACTTTCGCTGGGCCTAACGAATATAATTTATTACCAATCGATTTGAAGAACATATCCGTTTTGTCAACTTTTAAAAACAATTTAAAACAACATTTGCTACACAATGTTGAAATACTTCTTACTACATGAAATTAATTTTAAAATACTTTGTAAATAATTAATATAATATATAAATTATATATAAATATTATATATTAATATTATATATAAATAATTAAAATATTTGAAATAAATTTTGTATATTGATTATTGCCAACTTGATAGCCTCTATAAAGCCATACTTGGCGCTGAGGCATTATGTATATTTGTAAATACAATATTGTAATAAAGACAAATAAATCAAAAAAAAAAAAAAAAAAAAAAATCTAAAAGACTTTGTATCTTTCTTTTTTTCGATTTTTCACTGCAGTCATCAAAGTTTTTCGGTTTTCTTCCAGCTTTTTCACATCTTTTCGGTTGTACACTTTCAGGCAATACATACGGTTCATCAAGCCAAACTGAATTTGATTTTAAAAAACGGCCATGATGTCTTCCACTTTTTATCCATTTTTCGCCTAGCTTAAAACAAATAATATTTATATTTGCCTTAAGATTTGTTTTCACTTCTTCTGGTATATCTTGAAGACCATATCTATCCATTATTAATGTCAATAAGGCATCTTTACGCTGTATTTTGGGAGTTTTTAACCATTCTTCAAAAATTTCCTTTCGCGAAAGAGTGGAGGTCATACTGGAAAAGTGAAAAAAAATGTATGGCGGTCGCAAAAAATCGCAATGGGTTTTTGATTTACCTTAAAGTGAACACTTGAAAGATTCACCCAAATATAGTTTTACACCGGAACTATGCGTAATAAACAGCTTTAACTCTACTTGAAAAAAGAAAATGTTTTATTTTTTTTCACTTTCTGAACTTCTCACAAAAATAAAATTGTTTTAATACTTACAATGGAAATAATTAAATGCAATTTATAATATATTTCCTTGAAATATCACTTAATAATAATAAAAAAAATTATGACAATAAAATCACCGTAGCCTTTTCAATCACAAAACAAAGTCACACGCTTCTCTTTGAAATCTGAATGCACGTGTTGACAACAAGTGACTTTAAACTTTAGTTTTTCTAATCAGAGCTAAAAACAAACAAAACATGAATTACAGTTATCTATTGTATTGACAAGCTCATTAAACGATCAGAAGGAATGTTGCCAGACTTTTTTTTATTTTGTCCAGATAGATTTGTGATTTACCACAGTGTGCGACAGACGGACATTGCTAAACCGACTCAGAAAGTGATTCTAAGCCGATCGGTATAATTAACAATGGGTCTATCTCCCTTCCATTTGGGTGTTACAAACAAATGCACAAAGCCATAATACTCTCGTGGAGTGTATAAAAACGGAGCGCCACAAATAGGCTAAGAAATAACTTTTATTTGGGTAGATCAAAAATTGTATATACTTGTGTTATTTAAAACATTTTATACGGTGACTGTGTTAGCGTGCTTGCTGGAATATATATTTTATCATTCTAGGATTTAAGTTTACTAAAATTAGCCTTTTCCTCAAAGTTCTTCTACTAGCAAAATATTTTTTTGTTTTCGTAACATTTCTATTTAGCAACATATTTGTTGATGTTCGCTTTTATAATAGAAACATTTCTGCAGAAAAAAAGTTAACTTTGAAAATTTACGAATTACTTTGTTGAAACATTGTTGGAATCTTATACCTAAAGAAAATACAGTTAAATTCCTCGCCAAAGTAAGAAGCGAAAAAAAACGAAATTCTTAAACATTTAATTCACTCTTTAAATAGCACTTGTGAAAACAATAGCAATCGTTCATCGTTCCTCTTCTTGTTGTGAAGGAAACCTTTTTCTCGCAATGAAAGGAGTTTTTTAATTTCAATTAAACCAACGGCAAAACACTGCACAAGAATGTACACCAAAAGCAACGATTCTTCAACACAAGTGTAAACTTTTTCCACATTTTTAATTGGCAAGTTCATCGCTACGTAATTGAATTCCTCTTATTACATCGAGGTTTGTGAGGTTCTTTGAATGGAAACTTTTTTCTCGGGAAATTTTATCCGATAGAACATTTGGTGTGGTATTGTTTTTTTTCATTCTTTGAAGGATTATGACTCATGTAATCGGTACCCGCATCTTTCGTGTAGGTGATTTCGAGTAAAACAAGAATCTGTGTGTGAAATTTCCCAGACACACCCAAATTCTTGACTTGCGGGTGAAAAACCGGGACATAAAAATGTATTTTTTTGTACCCAAACAAACAAATTTATGGAATATTTTATTAATTTTTTACTAAAATTTCAATTTTCTTTGAAGAAACTTTTAATAATTGTACTCTCATCTTGAAATTACAGATCCAAAGTTATATCTTAAATTAAATGTAATTATTATACTACAAATGTTGCGAATTTCTCTTTCATATAGATCAGTGATTTAGGAAAAATATCCTAATATAAACGAATTATTATAAAACAAATAAAAAAGGCGATAAGTTCGGACAGGCCGAACTTTATATACCCTCGACCATGGATTGCATTCCACGTAGGCTGTCGATTTTCGTAGAAGTACAGTAATTTTACAAGAAAATACAATTTTTTTAATATAACCAAACCAAAACAAACACAAATATTGAGAAAATAATTTTATAAATAAATATAATATTTTAGTTTTTTCGTTTGTATTTTTTTGGTCTGTAATCAATATTTGATTTGAACTGGGATATTGTCCTGGCTCAAGACCATTTTGCATCTATATTTAATAGAATGTGTACTTTATTACTTGGTGCGATTTTTTAAACGCAAATTCGGCAAGTGAGTTGTGATTCTCGTTCGTTTGTGAGAATCATCTCCTTATAGAGGCCGGGTTTGATGTTGAAAAGCCGCTGCGAAGCCAGCTGAATGAAACCTTTAGACAGGGTGGAAATCATGATAGTGGTAGTCTGCAGCCAAGTAATAAATGTCACCATGCCATTTGTAAATAAATATGCATTCTATTAAATATAGATGCTAAATGATCTTGAGCCGGGACAATATCCCAGTTCAAATTAAGTATAATATTTTTATTATTTTAAACCACGCTTATAAGGTAAGGCTACTAATACGTTTACATATCGAAATAATACTACAAGTCAATTCAAAAAATAAATATTCTTATATTTATATTTGCAAAAAAGCAATAAATATTGGTAGATAGTGGGTGCTACAGTTGGTTCTATTTCAATTCTAAAAGTACACATTTTGAAAATCCATTATCACACGTACATAGTGCAAAATAACCTAAATTCATTATTCATCAATTTTTGCGGCAAAAGTAAAAAGTACGAATTTTGAAAAATCTTTTTATTGTGCTTGTCTATGCAGTCAGAGGAATGTATTCACCGAATTCCATGATTCTAGCTGCGGACATTTGGTTGGTACCATTTTTATCTAGTATACCCCCTCTATTTTTTACTAGTATACCCCCTTAAGAATACGACTTTCTAAAATCTCTTTATTATACGTGTCTACGCAATTAGAGGGATGTACACATCTTGTATTCCATGAAATTACGAATTTGGAAAAAACCTTTTATTTGTTGTGTCTACGCAGTTAGAGGAATGTATACACCGTATTTCATTATTCTTAACCAAACTGCAACAATAATAAAATTCGTAATATCGTTGTACGCCGCTCTTACTGCGTAAACGCGAAAAATTGGAAAAGACTATGGAATGGTTTATGTGGTAGAGGGAATATAAGATTCGGCCCGGTCAAACTTAGTGCTTTTTTACAAGTTTTAAAATAGTTCTCACTTCGTTGGAGCGACTTGTGGAAAGAAATCACACGCCTGAAAATGAAGATTGATATGATTTGTTATTATTCCTAAAATATTTATAATACAAAATAAACAGCAACATTCGCGGCAAGTTAAATCGTTTAAAACTACCTATAAACGTGGTGTTTTTACTCTATATAGATTTCGTTATCCCAAATTTAGACTCAAAAAGTATCACACGTTTTGAAAGTATCTAATACTACATGATCTACAGCATAGACTTTACAAAATTTGACCATTGAGTTAATAATAAAGGGTCCGCCAAATAACTTTTTTTGAAAATGCTGTAAAAAACTACTGAATATTTTCTCAAATTTCCTTTTTTATTTGAAAGTACAATCCTTCCGGTTAATAATGGAAAATAATTTCATTCAAATGGCTGCATCGGCTGGCCATGCAGTAGCCTACACGATCGGTCCAATTTTTAAGCACATTATCGATTGTGTGCAGTTGTATTTCACCAATGGCTTCTCGAATATTGTCAATTGTCTCTGGCTTGTCGGCGTAACACTTATCTTTGAGGGCACACCACAAATAATAGTCCAACGGTGTCAAATCGCAGCTCCGAGGTGGCCAAACGACATCAGCTCTGCGGCTGATAATGCGATCTTCAAAAACAGGGCGCAAAACATCGAGTGTAGCTTCGGCTGTGTGGCACGTAGCGCCGTCGTGTTGAAATAAAATGTTGGCAATATCCTCCTCTTCAATTTTTGTGAACAAAAATTCGTTCAACATAGTAATATTTTCCCAAAATTAGTTTAAATTCGACGACGGGTGAAATTGCCACGCCCCTTTTGGTATACCCACACAAATTGTCATAAGCTTTGGTTAAAACAAAACTGATTTTATATTTGAAATTAGATCTATTCTTCTGCCATTCCTCTTATAGTACCTCCAACACAAATGTCCTTATCATATATAACTTCTATACCGGTGCCTGATGTCCACTATTACTTCATTCTTGATAATTTTTTTTAATATTTTTAATTCTCGCACAAATTAAATAAAATTAAAATCCTTCAATGCACATGTTCTCTGAGAGTTAAGGTATATATAGTTCGATCTAACCGGTCGGCCTCCATAAAAAATAATGTTGACACGGATACCCCTTAAGTTTACATATTATACGGTGACACAAAAATGAATGATGGGGTGGACTATGTAACATTAAATTAGAATCGACTATAAAAGAAAAGTACTGATTATGTTTTCAAATTTCTGATTTTATTGGAAAGGTTGAACATTGTCATTTTATACTGAAATACAATATTATTCATATTACTACCACGACTGGGCCGGCAGTACCTCATCCGATTAACCCAATTTTTCAGTAGAGCCAAAATCCACACAAAAACAGTGATTCATTGTGGATGCATTGGCACGTGTGGGTACTCTGACATCCACCCCAGATAAAATAAAATCCTTTATAACTTCTATACCGGTGCCTGAAATCAACTATTACTTGATTCTTGGGTAAATGTAGATTTTATTACACTCTTCAAAAATTACGATTTTTTTATAACATTTTACAAATTATATAACATAATATTTTATTTCATTTTGTCACAGCTGGGATTTTAGCGAAGAAAACAATGCCGAGGCTGATTTAAATTGTTTATTAGTGCCACATTATTATTGAACTACGTGGCGTATGCGTGATAGCATTTAATGTAATATTATTCATACGCCACAATGCTTCTTTTTTCTAAATTCCATTTCACTTTCTAAACAAATTGTTTAACGGCAACCCATACACTCAATCTCTTTTTCGTCGAATATGTATTATAAGTTAGTTTTCCGCCAAATGTTTGTAACATCAAGAAATATTCGAGCTATACCCACCTTTAAGTATACCGATCGGCTTAGAATCCCCAGCTGAGTCGATTTCTGTCCGTCTGTCCGACCGTCTGCTGTCTAAGCTTGTTCGCAATCTACATATCTCATTTGGTGTCCCAATGCGTTGAAATTTGGCAAAAGTATTTTTTTAGCCCAAGGACGATCGGCATTGAATTTGGAGGAAATAGGTTCAGATTCAGATATAGCCTCCATATAAATATACCTCCAATTTACCATATTACCGCTGTAGAATACACATTTTATATTGGATCTTGATACAATTTTCCGGATCGTGTTATATTCTGACTAGAAGCAGCTAATATGAGGCGGACCCATGTATCCATGTTTCGATATAGCCCCCATACAAATGTACCTCCAATGTACACTATTATTGCTCTAGAATGCACATTTTACTTCGGGTATTGATGAAATTCCACACATCATATTATATTTCAGCTAAAAACACCTACTATGAAAGTCAACTATATGGGTCCATGTTTTGGTATAGCCCCCTACAACTGGGCCCCCAGATTACATTATTATTGCTTTAAAACGCACATCTTACATGAGATCTTGTTCAAATTTTGCAGATCATGTTATATTTCAACTAATAATTCCTACTGTGAAAGCTATCTATAAGGGAACAATTTTTAATGTAGCGACCTTACAAACGTGCCCCAATTTTTATTATTACAACTCTAAAACCAGCATACTACGTTTGATCTTGATAATATTTTGCAGGTCATCAAATGAGAATACATACTTTGAAAGTTATATATAAGTGTCCATTTTCTAATGTATCGCCCTTACAAAAGGCCCCAAGTTTTTACTTTTACCTCTCTAGAATACATAGTTTACATCAGAACTTTATCAAATTTTGCAGATCATGTTATATTTCAACTAAGAATACCAACTATGAAAGTTAAATGTATGGGTCCGTATATTGGTATAGCCCCCATACAAATGGGGCCCTATCTTACTCTATTTCCGCTCTACAACGGATGTTGAACAAATTTTGCAAATTATATATGATATATTTCAACTAGGAGAGAATGAGAAATATATATGCCCAAGGTTTTGGCACAGGCCCCAAGTATTGTGATAAGCCCCCTACTTAGATTTATCCTATTACCGATGTAAAATCTGCACATATATTGCCACCGCTTGTATGCACCGATTTGTTGATAACACTCAGTATTCATCTTATTACCGTCAATCTTGATGAAAATAATTGTTATATTTCTCACAAGTCTACGCAACCACGTTTCTACCTTCTGTCGTTTGATTGGTATCATGTTTCAGGTGAACTATAAGGCGATGGTCATTTGAAAGTTCTTATTGGTAAGCTTCAGATAATCAAAATTGGTTAAGACAATTGGACTTTTCGCAAATTTTCCATTTGTAACCCGTATAACGTCTACATCGCATCTACATCACACCGCAAGTTCGACGGTATAAAAACACAATTCAAAGTGACTTAGAATACGTTGTGAGATACAAAACGACTCATATGATACGATGTAAATTACTTTTCCAAAGTTATCAATAAGTTCCACGTACGGCACTATACTGATAGCACTTCTCAATTTTCGGAGAATTACCAAGAAATGTGCTGAAAAATACCGGCATAAATCTCAGCATATAATAGCCATTAAATTACGGTGCTCCTTTTTCAATTAAAGCGTTTTCCTCATGCAAAAGAAAACGCCCATTTCATGAATGACTGCGTGAAATTTGCGATTCTTTGTAAAAGTTTTAATTGAATTCTCATCGATATTCACGCGAGCACAAAAGAATGTTTAAGCTTAAAATGGTAATTGCGAAGCATGGATATTTCATGGGATTTTCCATTTAATTTAATAAAGTAAATACTATTTGGTTGAAATGGGAAGTTGCGAATAGGTAGCAGCAGTAAGCAATAATCATGCACACATATTCTGCATGACTGGAGATGGAATCAAAAATCTGAAACATTTAACCGAAATATCCATCAGGCATTTGAAACAAAGGACATATTTTCCCTCCCACATATACACAGGCATTTCATAACTTCGATTTTATGCCTGGATAGTTCAGAAAATTTCTTATTTTCTTAAAATACTCGCAAGTGCAAATCATAAATTATTTTGCAATTAATTTCATTTTGTCTCAAATAAAATGTCACCAATCATGTGTATTTAGATTGGGACTAACCTTCAGGCGGTATTTATGTGTTATAAAATGCCTGCTGATAATATGCTAATATCATTTATCCATTATGACATCCTTTTCAGCGTTCAATTGTTTTTATTTGGAGCAATTTGCCTTCTCTTCTGAGTAATTAGTTGAGAATTCCATGATGCGAATACGATGAACTCAATCATTTTCTCTCCTCGGTATTAACATTTTGTGAACATTTGGTGGCACGACCTCGCCAACTGTGTCTCGAATTGCCCATACATATATGATGGTCTTGCGAAGTATGTGCAAAATATTGTTCAAGCGCATAAAAAAAGACCAAAGTGATTTTACACATTTCTGGTGTGGCAAATTGAATCGACACATACGCATATTCCCAGCCCACCCTTCCAACTCTCTTACAAGCCGAATACGAAGTAAGTTATAATTCAAAATTAAATTACACATTAACGGCCATTTATGGCCTCCCGTCAACTGCACTGTGCATGTAGCCGTGGTCCTTTGTTGCCCAGTAAAGTGTTGCTGATATTAATAATACACTTTTCCGATGGAAAAACGGTGAGGCGGAGTCCAGTGTAGTCGATTTGTCTGCATCATGGGCAGTGGCACTTGTCGGCAATAAACCATGCATTGTTGTAATAAAATTTTTGCCTTGGAGTCCAGCACAATGTGTCATCAAAGCCATGACTTTGATGCTGATGTTATTGATGTTCTTGATGATATGGTGATGACGGCAGCGGCTGCTGCTGCGACAGTGACAATGGCTACGCCAATGATGTTTATTGGCTTTTTAATGGAAGCGATTGTCTGAACCAGCGCAAAGCGCACAAAGCCAAGGATGACGAAAGAACAGTGCGAAAGTATTGTGTTGGACGACTAACGTATATTAAAAGTTAATTTATGTTGATTTTTCCCCTATAGGTGAAAATATTTGCGGAGCTGCTGCGTGGGCGGCTCTTGCCGTAAGTTTCATTATTGCGAATTCTTGTTTACAGAAACATTACTAATTTATTTTCCTGTGATTGTATACCGTTGATATTGACAAGGGTTATATTATTATACAGTGGTTGGTTTGTGGCCAAAATTTAATTGCTACTAGCTACTCAACACCATTGAGATCTAGGGAGATCACATTAAACAAAAGTGTGTTCATACAATTACCTTTAACTCTTGATGTACTTGACCGATTCTAATGTAATGTACCTTGATTTGAAGACAATTTAAATTAATTTTTTTATTTTATTATTGTTTGGATATTAGGACACACAAATAAAAGACGATTATCTTCTTTTAACACATTTTGACCCAGTGTTCTATTAATCGAACAGTAAACCGCAAGAAACAGCGAAAAATGAAATTTGATGGGCTTTAATGGGTTAATTTGTTATTTCTATTTAAATTTTCCAATATTTCGACAAACGTCGGTGGTCATCCTCAGGGATATTTTTAGAAAAACAAGCAATAAAATAAAAATGTAATTAAAAAGTCAACAATACATACAGCCAAATTTCAATTACTTTTAAAATATAGAAGTGGAATGTTATACACCCATTATATTTCTTAAAGTTTTACAATTTTTTATTTTATTTTTATTTTCGAAATGATTACATTAATTTTTTTATATCAAACTTTAAAGTAGTGTTCTTAGATGTATTTTATAGTGATTGTGTGAGTTTGGAAGTTGTGAAATGATGGCTTCTATTGTTTTCGATTTAATTTCTGCAAAACCTACCAGAATTTCAGTGAAAAATCTTCAGAACTGTATCTTCTTCAGTAGTTTATTAACATAAGGCTTAAAAACCATGAAAAAATCCAAGAAGAGTAGTTACAAAAAAAAATTAAAAAAAAATAAAAATTTTCATCAACTACGTTTTCTTGGATTTATTTACACAAAATTTAAAACCATGTGTAAATAAAAATGTTAGAGACCTTGTGTAAATAAACTTCTGAAAAAATTATCATTCTTAAAATTGTTCACTGAAATTATTCGAGCAGAAATTGGTACTTCCAATTGTTCAGTTCGTTGATAGGAAGTCTGTTCATAAAATTGTCCGACCGGTGTATAACAGAAAATTGTGATATTTTGTAATATTAACAATAATTCTAAATATTGAATTTTTATGAAAATTTTATTTCTGGACAATGTCCAGATATTCCACAAAAATAAGCAGTAACAATTCATTGTCTGAGCTAAGATCCGAATTTATCGCATGTCATTTCAAATCAAACTCTATTTTAACTTCAATAGAAAAAAACAATATAAAATTGAATATTCCTAAAAATTTTTTTACGCATGTTTTATAATTACTAACACAGATCTAAAGAAATTTCAAAAATTTCGTTATTCAAAAACAATTTTTTATAGTAGCGTATGATTTGTCCACACCGATTAACAGAATATGTACATTTTGTTAATTATTTGAAATCTTAAAGCTGTATTAATATTTATTTAAACAACATTCTTTGTGATTCAAATTTACAAACTTACAGAGCCTATTATAGTAAGTCACCTTTAGTTGCATATGTTTTGGCCACTACTGTAAAAATATAATACTTCAAGTGTAATCACAAAATAAACAAGAGGCAGCAATCTTCAAAAATGTACCCTAAATATTGTGTGTATTGCCAGTCGTCATTAGATAGAAACATTTTGCCTTGTTTTTACAAAAATGTCTGTATATTTTGATGTGAAAAGTACTAATTTTGAAGATCCATTGTTTCGTGTCCACTACACCCGTACATTTCGAATGTAAAACTAACAATTTGGAGAAATACTTTTATTTTGGGTGTCTATGCAGTCACACACTAAATTTCATGATTCTAGCTACAGGTATGATTATCGGAAGATATCTTTATTTTTACTTGGTTGGTACCATTTTTATACCCTCCACCTCCAGGATGGGGGTATATTCACTTTGTCATTCCGTTTGTAACACCTTGAAATATTCATCGGAGACCCCATAAAGTATATATATTCTTGGTCGTGGTAAAATTCTAAGACGATATAGCCATGTCCGTCTGTCTGTCTGTTGAAAGCACGATAGCGGCCGAACGAAATGAGCTATGGTTGTAGATCGGTTGGGATTGAAAGTGGACGAAATCGGCACAGAGGGAAAAATTTTTCCCTCACAAGGACTGCAAATACCCCTAATATTTAGAGTATTTCAGCATGTTTTTTGAACATATTAGCTTGTATTTAGTTGATATTTGCAATGCGCATTGCCTTTATAGCATAAAAGATAGAGTGATTTTTATTTGTAGGGGGCGAAATGGGACAAAAAGGGATACAAATGGTACCTATCAAACGACAACAGATAGAAACACGAAATTTGGCGTGTACATTCCTCTAATAGAGTAGATACATAATATAAAAGTATTTTTTCTAAATTCGTACTTTTAAGGGGTTAAATGTGGATAGAGGGATAAAAATAGTACCAACCTAACGGATGCACCTAGAATAATGAAATTCGATATATACATTCCTCTGATTGCGTAGACACGTAAAATAAAAGCACTTTCCAAAATTCGTACTTTTTGGGGTTCAAATGGAAAAAGGGGATAAAAATAGTACCTACGGTGTGTACGTCCCTCTAATTGCATAGACACGTAAAATAGAGGGATTTTTCGAAATTCGTACTTTTAAGGGATATAATTAAAAATGGGGATAAAAATGGAACATACAAAACCGCTGAAGTTGATATCATGAAATTCGGTGTATACATTCTGACTATGAAGACTCGAAAAAGGGTTTTTTCGAAATTTGTACATTTGGGCGGAGAAAAGGGCGAACGGGGATATCTTTAAAATGTATACTTGTCTTATCACTTTGTCTGTATCTGGAAATGCTTCTTTCTAATGGCGACTGACAATCGCCTAATATGTAGGCATGTTCACTTTCACAATTTCAGCATTTTATTTATATATAGTAGTCGATTTTAAAGAGTGCGCATAAGTATACATTATAGTTTGAAATAGTAAACAATTATAGTAAATGTGCATAAAAATATCACAATTTTCGTAATATGGTACTGTGCTTCTATGTAAAGTCGACATCCTTTAATCTGCTGGTAATACTGTGGAATGCACTCCGTGGTGGAGGCTATATAAGATTCGGCCCGGCCGAACTTAACGCCTTCTTACTTGTTATGCCTCTCTTTGAATTGTATCCCCTAAAAATTGGAATCATTGGAAAAATCTCTCTATCTCTAAGCAAATAGAATGATGAGCACACCGATTTTCATGTTTTTAGTTGTTGTCGTATCATTGGTACCCTTCTTGTCCCATTTCACCCTTTCTTTTATATATTTTTACATGATTGCACTATACCTGTGTAATGTACGCATCAAATTTCATGTGCATATAAAACAGACATTTGCAAACAATTTGCTTAAATAAAATAAAAACAAGTAAAAGGCGTTAAATTTGGCCGGGCCGAATGTGAAAATTAATTTGAACCAATTTTTCTCTTTTCTCATCGTTTCCTCATAAAAATAAAATTTTTGAAAATTCTCGTATATATATCATATCAAGTAAATATAAGCAGTGAGAATCGAAAAATAAGTTTAAATGCACGAAATATTAGGGATATTTTCTGTCCTTCATAGCGACAAATGTTTCCCTGTGGACCGATTCCGCTCATCTACAACTATCTGGCGTATTCTTGGAAAATTTGGACGTCCTGACTCTTTTCGATTAAATGCTAGCGTGCTATCGTCTTATAGTTTTATGACGATCAAGAATACAATAAAGGGTTTATATTCAAAAGAATTTTTTTCTAAAGCCATTTTTTTCAATTTTTTTCTGGTTTGGCTATACACTCACACGTTCGTTTGTGACTGCAAAAGTTGATATGAATAGAAAAATTTAATAAATAAAATAGTTCGAATGTGGGGCATCATAAGAGAAGAAGGTTGTAATTTCCTAAAACGATTATGTTTTAAGCATTTTTCTAAATTTAGGGTATATTGTTTTAACAAATTCTATCATTTCGCGTTAATAGCATTTTGATTCCCAAGTTATCAGGCTGAAAAAAGATAAATAGTGACAGTAAAGTCAAAAATTGTGAGAAGTATCCTTAGAAAAACCCGCTTAACTTTTTATCATATTGAGATTACCAATACTTTTGGCCATGTGATTGCTGACTTCATGGGGAATATTTGTGTCAGAAAAGTTTCAGAATCCTGGATAGAGAAAGTTTAAATATGAGCAATTGCAACCGCGAGGTTTGGATTTTCCAACAATTGCAGCGGTTTTCGCGACTGACCACATATATGTTACAAGCTACATTAGTTCTTAATACACAAACAAACATTCAGTCGGATCCGTTTTCTAGATCGTGAGAAAATCAAACAACAAAAATGTCATACATGAAAATCATTTTAGCTATATTTCCCGTGAACATGAGTATTTTCCAAAAATATTCAATTTGTATTTTTTTCTTTACCGTGCCCTACAGCAATATCCACTTTTGGTAAAAAAAATTGGAAAAGAGGGATAAAAATGGTACAAATCTGCGGATGAAGCTGCAATCTTCATATTCGGTGTGTATATCCGAGAAAGTGCGTTTTCTACTCAACATTTCATGAAAAACATTATCAGTTTACAATAAATCTTATTTATATATTTATGCATTAATGGTTATGTGCTTTTTTCAACATTCATAGTACTCAATTTTAAACGTGCAAAAGTGGTTATGAACCATAAAACCGCGAATAATAAGAAATTTCGAAGACTTTTTAAGCGTAGCCATCAGTAAGCCTTTTTAGATTAAACTGCAGAAGAATGATTATCAGTTTTTCGCTCTCCTGAAAAGTTATGTTTTTGTTCATAGCCACTATTGAATATAAGCCCTTGATATACTTTATAGAGTCTAAGGTAGATTTTTCAAGGTGTTGAATGACAAACGTTAGTATACCCCCATTCTGGAGGGGGTATAATAATGTACCAGTTTCAGTCCTTGTTAGGGAAAAATGTTTCCCTTTTTTCCGATTTCGCCCACTTTCAAACCCAACTGATATGTAATAAAGTAATCAAGAAAAGTCTTCAAATATGTTACCTTTTCGATAATTTTCGCTTAAAAAAATATTTCCTTTCAGACATCTCTATTTGAGAAATATAACAACAATATGTCTTTAATATTTTCTGACTATATAAAGGGAAACTAATATTTCCGAATTTAATACACATTTAATCGACTAACCACTGTCTATTGTTGGTATTATCGAAACTGTCAAATGCGTTGGTGGTGACATCTTGTGGACTTATTTATTGTGGCAAGAATATGGCCACAAATTGACAGGCTTTGATTTTAAGCTGTTTGTATTTGTAGTTGTGCTTGTGCCCGCCCTTTCCACAGTTTAGATTCGCTTTATATTAAGAACTCACTTCATGGCATCTTGGTGTACAGACCAATATCTGTTGGAAGTGTTCACAATAACTAACACATATACACAAAAACGTACAAACATATACGAGTGTATTGAGAAACATCCCAGTTGCGTAAATTTGGAGGCATGGAAGCTCCCCTTCTTTAAAGAGATATTTCTCCAATATGTGGTGGTTGTAGGATAGACCTACAGACTGCCTTTAGAGGCCTGATGTGATGACACACGACATTCAGCACATCGAAATTGATTAATGTCCGTATTTCAAAAGGATAGCTGGAAACAAAGTCCACAAATAAATACAAAATTGTAAATTGTGAATTTGGGCATAAATTATTTTCGATTTAGGGATTCTCGATTCGAAAATCTCGAACAAAACCTAAAACGGAAAATCAAACTTGTTTAACTTGAACTCATTACTTTGAATGAAGGAATGATTGTATGGTTTGTATTATTCTGTATGTCTAAGCAATACCGTTCATGCTACTTATGACATATCAATACAAATGTCATCATATGGTCATTAGGATGGGTCACGAAAATCAATTGCAGCGGTCACCCCCCAGAAATGATGATTGGATTGTCTATTTATGATCTGCAAAATATTTCGTCACTGTGTCAAGCCTTCTGTGAAACGCTCCTGAAAAAATCTCTAAAAATCATGCTTTTCGCGTATAGTATTTTTATGTTGAAAAAGTTTATGTCCAAAAGCTTTTTCTGAATTAATAGACCTTTAGAAGCACTTTAAATAAATTTTTTTATTCTTGTCTTTTAATAACAAGATTTGTGGTTTTTCAAGATGACAGCTAAAAACTCATATTTTTGGTAACGTTTGTAAGAGGTGCTATGAAAAATAAATAGAAGGAATCAATACCTTTCGAATGATGCTAATATGATGAATATCGGACGACAAATGACGTAACTGATTCCATGTTTGTAAAATAATTTAATACAAGAGATGGATTTTCAAAGGCACAATTTTTAAACTCTTTTTGAGCGTTGGTGCATCAATTTCCATCCGATGTTCATCTTTTGGGCATCATTCGAAAGGTATCGACTGCCGCTATTAATTTTTTGTAAATTACTAACACCAAATACAAACATATTTTCAGTTTCCACTATGAAAAAAATACTATAAAGGTCCAATAATTCGACCAAGAAATAACTCTAAAAAATTACACGAGAAAGAGATGATTTTCAGGAGCGTTTAGCTCATTTTGCAAATCATCATTAAACAGTCAAAACTTTATTTTCGTGGGGTAACTGGGAATTGTTTTTCTATTTGTATGGACCGCGACCAAACCTAATGGTCATATGCTAAATTTCGAAGAAAATGCCGGGCAGAAGAAACAGGCCGGACGAGTTTGTAAAACCCGAGTTTTCTTAAAACCGTAAAACCGACCTCACTAAAAACAAGGGTATTTGGTCATACTAATTACAAGTACCAAAACTTTAGACAATTACTATACAGCAAAAATTGACACAAGTGAGTTGTGCGGCCCGATGACGAACCATATTTACTTTGAAGCAAATCGATTTAGATTTAGATACATACAAATGTCGCTCCCAATTTAAATTCTTCCCTTTTAGAAACCACATATTTTACTCAAATTGCTTTAAATTTCCCGTATCCCGGGAAATTCGCACGGGAATCCCGCGGGAAATCAGTAGAAATGTTTACAATTTCTTCGCATATATTTTCCATCATTTCTACAATAAAAATTTTGTACAATAATTTAACTCATATCGATTTTAATTAGGTATGTCAAATATTGCACTTTGATGACAACATATTTTTAAGCTGCGTTCGGATATGCCCCAAAATTCACTTTTTCGGTGTTTGCCTGTCAAACACCATATGAAAAAATTTAAAAACCTTGAAAAATCGATTTTTGTCGTGTATCCAAAGGCCCAAAAAAAAAAAGAAGTCAGTCATTTGAAAATATTTAAAACAATGCTATAGAAACGCAAGTAACAACATTGTATTAAAAAAGTCAAGATAGCTGTCTAAAGAAATAATTTATAGTTTTCGAAGCATTTACATTTTATTTAGTGCTCTACTGACAACATCTGTTGAATGTGAACGATCGTTCTCCGTCGCGTCCACATTTTCCATGATGAGCCCTAAATGTATTGTCTGCTCTATATTCAAATATACACTTCCAAATTTTGATTTAATTAATTTTGAAACTTGAAAGATTTTTGAATTGAATTCTGTAACAGGTTCGTTGTGTAATAAATATTTATTATACTGAACTGGGGAAATCCGGCTCAAGACCATTTTGCATCTATATTTTATAGAATGCAAATTTATTTAAAAATAGCATGGTGACATTTATTATTTTGCTGCACACTACCACTATCATGATTTTCACCCTGTGAAAGGTTTCGTCAGGTGGCTCCGCAGCGACTTTTAAGTAAATGATTTTCACAAACGAATAAGAAGCACAACTCATTTGCTGAATATCCATTCAAAAATTCGCACCAAGTAATAAGGCACACATCCAGCCTTAATAAAATGTGCATGTTTCATTTGAAAAAATAAGCTTAACTCATGGTAAACGATAAACGAAACGATTTCCCGTGCTGTTCCGGGATCCCGGGAAATTGAAAAAATAATTCCCGTTTCCCGGGAAATAAAAAGTACGGGAAAATGCAAACCCTAATCACATCCCAATTAATATTATAAAACCTTAGTGTAAGTCTGTCTGTCTGTTTGTTTGTTCCGCAATCACGTGTAAACGGCTGAACCGATGTTGTTAACATTTTCAGTACAGATAGATACAGGTCTGGAAGGAACTATATGCTATAGCATTTTTAAAAATTTGCTCTGTGGGCGTGGCAAAATCGTTTTTGAGAGCTAGAAGACTGAAAATTGGTACATATATTTTACTGGCCACGAGAATGATAAATATGACGCCGAAATTTGGATTTTCATTTTGTGGGCGAGTGGGCGTGGCAATATTGTTTTTTTTTTTTTGAGCTAGAAGGCTGCAAATTGGAACGTATATATTACTGACCAAGAGAATATGATACCGAAATTTGGATTTTCGTTTCGTGGGCGTTGATGCGTGACAAAAGTGTTTATGAGAGCTAGAAGGCTGAAAATTGGATCGTATATATTACTGATATAGAGAAAGATAAATATGATGTCGGATTTTGAATTTTCGTTTCGTGGGTGGTGGACGCGTAGCAAAAGTGTTTTTTAGCTGACCACGATAATATCAATATGATCAATTTTACCATTTTTTTTTACCTGGCGAAACGGGTGGGGTTCAGCTAGTATTTTAATAAATAATTTTCAAATTTGGATATTTATTTCATCTAGAAATATTTGTGTTAAAAATGCGCCAGATCGGTTGAGTCTAATACAAATTTCGCTCCCAATTTGACGTTTTCCCCTCTACACCTTTTTCAATTGTAATTCAAAGGACATCACTTGAAATTGAAAAAACACCAGTTGAAATTCAAAAATTCCATGTACAAATAAAAAATATCATTTGAAATTCAAAAAATTTCAATTGAAATTCAAAACTCGTCATTTGTAATTCTAAAGACAACATTTGAAATTCAAAACTCGTCATTTGTAATTCAAAAGACATCACTTGAAATTCAAAACTCTTCATTTGTAATTCAAAACTCATCATTTGTAATACAATAGTCATCATTTGTAATTCAAATCTCGTCATTTGCAATTCAAAACTCGTCATAAGTAATTCTAAAGACACCATTTGACATTCAAAAGTTTTCATTGAAATGAAATGATCAGTAACAATTTCATATTGAAGTGGTTTTACAATCACTTTATACCTGTAAAATAGTTATGATTTGTTGATAAAAAATGCGAGTCCTTATAAATTATATGCAGGTGCTCTCTCAGCTGGTGAAGGTTATAAACTATATATGAAATTACCGACTTTTTACATGATTATAATTATTAGTTGCTTATCACTTTATTAAATATGTTTTCAAAACTGCAGAATATCCAAATTTGCAGAAAAAATAAATGCTGCACCACCTAATGTATATTTATACACTCCACGAGAGTATTATGTCTTTGTGCATTTGTTTGTAACACCCAAAAGGAAGAGAGATAGACCCATTGTCAATTATACCGATCGACTTAGAATCACTTTTTGAATCGATTTAGCGATGTCCGTCTGTCTGTCTGTCCGTCCATCTATTCTTGTAATCACGATACAGGTCGCAATTGTGCACAGAACCAAATGAAACTTTGCACAACTAAGTTTTTCGGGATAAGAACGAACGCTATTTAATTTGAAGAAAATCGGTTCAGATTTAGATATAGCCCCCATACGAATTTCTCTCCCGATTTGGCTCGTTTCACTCTAGATACCACATATTTTAACAGATTTTCTTCAAAATTGGCAAAATATCTTATAGTTCAACTAGAAACATCTGTGGTAAAAATGGGTCAGATCGGTTCAGATTTATATATAGCTCTCATACAAATTTCGCTCCCGATTTGATTTTTTCCGCTCTAGAAACCACAAATTGTATCAGATTGTCTTCAGATTTGGCAAAACATCTTATTTTTCAACTAGCAACACCTGTGGTAAAAATGTGTTAGATCGGTTCAGATTTATATATAGCTCCCATACAAATTTCGCTCCCGATTTGACTCTTTTCCGCGCTAGAAACCACATATTGTATCAGATTGTCTTCAAATTTGGCAAACTATCTTATATTTCAACTAGAAACGCCCATGATGAAAATGGGTCAAATCGGTTCAGATTTATATATAGCTTCCATACAAATTTCGCTCCCAATTTGACTTTTTCCGCTCTAGATACCACATATTTTAACAGATTTTCTTCAAAATTGGCAAAACATCTTATAGTTCAACTAGAAACACATGTGTTAAAAATGGGCCAGATCGGTTCAGATTTATATATAGCTGCCACACAAATTTCTCTCCCGATTTCACTTTTTCCACTCTATAAACCACATATTTTAACAGATTTTTTTCAAATCTTTCAAAATATCTTATATTTCAACTAGGAACACCCATGGTGAAAATGGGTCAGATCGGTTCAGATTTACATATAGATCCAATACAAATTTCGCTCCCGGATAGACTTTTTCCGCCCCAGAAACCACAAATTTTCTCCGAATTTCTTTGAAGTGACCACAAAACGTTATATTTGAACTGGAAGAACTTATTTTGAAAGTTAGTCACTTTATTCCATGTTTGGATATAGCCCCGATACAAATATTCTTTTCGATTTGACAAATTGGACCAGGTCATATTAGCCTACGATAAGGAAACATACAAAAATTCTTCCCATTTTCACTTTTTACCGAGTTGAATTGTATTCGGATAGAAAGTGGAGTGTATCGTATAGTCGGCCCCGCCTGACTTTAGCCTTTCCTTACTGGTTTTCTTAAATAATTTTGTTTACATTTTTGAATTTCAAATGGAATAATTTTTGAATTTCAAATGAAAACTTTTGAATTTTAAATGGTGTATTTTGAATTACAAATGACGAGTTTTGAATTTCAAATGACGAGTTTTGAATTACAAGTGACGAATTTTGAATTGCAAATTAAGAGTTTTTAATTTAAAATGATGTCTTTTTAATTACAAATGACGAATTTTGATTTTCAAATGTTGTCTTTTGAATTACACATGAAAATGGTGTAGAAACCACATATTTTAACAGATATTCTTTAAATTTGGCACAAAAGATTGCGTTTGAACTGGAAACGTCTTTGAAAGAGGTTCAGATTTAGATATAGCTCCCATTCAAATTTCATAAAAATGTCGTTCCTGACTTGACTTTATCCGCTCATGAAATCATATATTTTAACCTATGTTCTTCAAAATTGGCAAAATACATTATATTTCAACTAGAGAAACCTACAGTGAAAGTGGGTCACATCTTTTAAGGTTTTAATAAACCTTCATACAAATGTCCTTGCCAATTTAACTTTTCTCTCTCAAGGTATTACAGATTTTGATCTAATTTAGCAGAATTCGTATAAGAGTACTACTTATGAAAGTAGGTTACATTCATGATATTTATTACCCATGCAATGAATTGCAATGAGGTAGAAAGTGAAGGGTATCATATAGTTGGGTGCACCCGACTTTAGCCTTTCCTTACTTGTTTTAACTGTCGATGTAGTCTTTCGTATATTCGCATCCACAATAATAACAATGGAAAGAGATTGACCGACTTCAAAACGTATCAAACTGCAATCAACAAAAATCAATCCAAAATCAATTTCAAATGCCAAACATTCTTGTCCAAGCAAAACTGTCAGCAAATACTCCATTCATTCTAAGTGCTACCGAAATATGTGTACGTTTTTGTACGCATGTGTTGTGTCAGGAGATTCGTTAGAAATACTGAAGTTCTACGAATGTTCATTTGATGTAGTATAAAAAGAAAAATATACATACACATTAGTGTGAGTGTGCCTGTTTAAGATATTCTAAAATAAGTAAGGAAAGGCTAGTAGGGCGGAGCCGACGATGTGATATTCTCAAATCTCAATCCCATTACAAGCTTTCATTACTAATCTAAATTACTAATGAAATATTATTACTAATCTACATAAAAATATAACACAACACAATGCAAATTTGAACCAAAAAATAAATAAATAAGTGGTTGCTATGCGGCAAGAAGTCAAATTGGAGGCGATATTTCTAGGGGATCTAAAGGGTGATTTTATGACATTTTTATGGAAATATTTATATCAAATTTGAGCCGATTCGATCCACTTTGCTACAGATGTTCCCAGAAGAAATATAATACCGTTCAACAATATTTAAAAAAGTCGTTACACGACTTTACCGATATAAGTGCCAAAAGGAGGAGAATACTGTTAAATATGCCAACAATAGCGACCTGTACTTTAAGTACTTGAATAGATGGAGAGAAAGACAGACGAACGGACGGACGTTCCTATATCGACTCAAATCTCGTTTCCTTTTAGGTGTTACAAGCAAATGCACAAATATATAATTCATTAATTTATTTATTTATTTCAGTCTATGGATACTACTTACAGACTAGATTAATCAAGGAGTAAAATAAAATTTGGTAGCGAAAATGAGAAATCCAATTATCAGTGACAAAAGAGCACCTGTTAGAAAGTGGAGGGTATAATTAGACGAAGTGGTAATTTATAATAATGACAACAATTGATTTGTTTTTCCTGACGCAGAAGAAAAAAATGTAAAAGTTAATTTCTACGAAAATACGACCAAACATCTCGCAACATACGGCAACTTTCTTAGGAAAAGACCAATTAATTTTGAATGTACAGAGAACAACACTATATGAATATAAAACTGCTTTCGTTATTATTTTTGCAAAAACGGTGATTGCTAAATCGCCAATATTGAAAGTTTATCCAAAATGGGTCTAATATATGAATGTGCCCTTCGATTTGAATTCTAAAACACATCTTAATAATTGATAATATATAATTGATGTGACTTATTGAAATTAATGAATGACGATTCATGGAATGGAGCACAGGTTATTTTATTAAATTAATCAATAAAAACAACACTAATGTATACAGAGCTTTTATGAGCTCTACAAAAACAACGAGAACATGTTGTTGTGATTTCTGTTGTTGACAGTCATGAATAAAATTCCATTCCTTCACTGAAGTTGTTTGAGTGGAAAATATAGGGTGTTTTTTATTGGGGTATAGAACTTTAAGTTGGCATCCCTTTTTTACTGGCGGCCATTTTGTCAGCTGTCAAGTGATTAATATTTAGTTTGGTTTGCCATTTCATCATGAACAGGTTGACAAAAGAACAACGCTTGCAAATCGTGCAAATTTATTTCGAAAGTAATGGTTCAGTTCGCGAAGTTCACCGCAAGCTCCGTCCATTTTATGGTCGACATAATCGTCCATCAGAGCAATTAATTCGGTTAACCATGGATCGTTTTCGCACTACGTTTACTCTATGTGATAATACGCATCCGCAGAGACGTCGAACAGTGCGCACCGAAGAAACAATTGCCGCTGTAGAGCAAAGTGTTGAAGAGGACCCGAATGAATCGATTCGCCACCGTGCACAGCAATTGGAGCTTTGTCCATCAACTTAAGTGGTTGAAAATTGGACCTGTAGAATTGGCTATATTCGAGCCAGCCGCGGCGGCCACATGCCCGAAATCATATTTAAACATTAATGGCATAAAATTATCCTTCCAATAAAGCCAAATTGATGGACATTAAAACGATTTTCTTGTGTTTTATTTCAATTCGAAGTTCTATACCTCAATAAAAAACACCCTTTAGAACATTTTGTTGTTCTGTTCTGTATATTTATCGTGTACGAGTAGGGTTTCGACCAAAGTTATTTGTATTCTCATGACAGTTCTCAGCATGCGTCTTTGCAATGTTTCTGGTGTATTGGAAATAAAAATTCTGGTAATGCCACGAAATAAAGTACCTGGAGAACAATACGGAATGTTCCCACAAACGAATTCAATTTCTGACGCTGATATTCGAAATATATTTTAGCTAGAACGTCGAAGTAATTACTGCAATTCACCTGGTTTTGAGTAAATGCCAAATACAAAATCAGATAGAAAACATTTCTGTCGGCTGCCACAAAGTGAAGCCAAAAATTTGATTGTGGATAAACTGGGCAATCACAATCCAAATTCTTAACCAATTCTAATGAGATTTTCTATAAGTATAAGCTGCTAAAAATTCATTCAAGACATTTTTCGCTTTAATGGTTTCTGAATTCTAAATGGTTTTGCCTTTTTTCTTGTGCATGGGACACAGATTAAATGCTATCGGTGCCTGTAGCAAAATGCATTTTTTTTTGTCGGATTTGTACATTTTTATACACTCCACGAGAGTATTATATCTTTGTGCATTTGTTTGTAACACCCAAAAGGAAGGGTGATAGACCCATTGTTAATTATACCGATCGGCTAAGAATCACTTTCTGAGTCGATTTAGCAATGTCCGTCTGTCTGTCTGTCCGTCTGTCCGTCTGTCCGTCTGTCCATCTATTGTTGCAATCACGATACAGGTCGCAATTGTAGCCAGAACTAAACGAAACTTTGCACAACGAAGTTTTTCGGGACAAGGACGAACGCTATTTCATTTGAAGAAAATAGGTTCAGATTTAGATATAGCCCCCATACGAATTTCACTCCCGATTTGACTCTTATCACTCTAGATACCACATTTTGCAAAAGATTTTCTTCAAAATTGGCAAAACATCTTATAGTTCAACTAGAAACACCTGTGGTAAAAATGTGTTAGATCGGTACAGATTTATATATAGCTCCCATACAAATTTCGTTCCCAATTTGAATTTTTCCGCTCTAGACTCCACATATGTTAACATATTTTCTTCAAAATTCGCAAATCACCTTATATTTCAACTGGAGACATCTGTGGTAAAATGTGTTAGATCGGTTCAGATTTATATATAGCTCCCATAAAAATTTCGTTCCCAATTTGAATTTTTCCGCTCCAGAATCCACATATTTTAACAGATTTTCTTCAAAATTGGCAAAACATCTTATATTTAAACTAGGAACACCTATAATGGAAATAAGTCAGATCGGTTCAGATTTACATATAGCTCTCATTAAAATTTCGTTCCCCCAGAAACCACGTATTTTCAGAGAATTTCTTAAAATTGAGCATAACACGTTATACTTCACTTCATTCCATGTTTGGATATTATAACAACAAATATTATTCTCGATTTGACAAATTGGAGCAGGTCATATTAACCTGTGATTAGGAAACATACAAATTTTTTTCCCGTTTTCACTTTTGCACTGAATTGAATTGTATTCTGATAGAAAGTGGAGTGTATCATATAGTCGGCCCCGTCCGACTTTAGCCTTTCCTTACTTGTTTTAATGTTGTCAACATTTTCTACGCTCTCAGGGTTGTATTTTATAAGTAAGAACAAAAACAATAGTGTTCATGTAAAATGAAATCCAATGTTAGTGTTTGTAAGCTCAATTGTTTCATACGAATTGCTGGTATGCTTGTATAGCTTTCTAGCACTTAGTAATTGCTTAACTATATTTCCCGCTTAAATGTATTTGTTCGATAAAGTGTCAGAGTTGTATAATTTTAAGAATTGTTTTTGATGAGTGCTAAATAATTATACCAGAAATTGTTTTGGAAATTTTCATATTATAAGTAAACATTTTATTTCTGAAACCTTAAGCATGCTTTCAAGCTGTTAACGCTTAGTCTTTAAGCGGCATAATTTGTGTGTTAAGAAATAAACACACCTGATAAAGGCTTCAGATTTATTCAAATTTCAGTCTAGAAACTACATAATCTAACAGACTTCCTTCACATTTGGCACGACACCTTATATTTCGCCTACAAAGTTTTGATTAGCACCCGATCAAATATCTTTTCTCGCTGTAGAAACCACAAACTTTAACTATTTTTGACCACAATTCAGTATAACACGTCATATTTCAACTACAGAAACATATATTGTGAAACGGTGTCACAACGTTTCTTATTTATATAGTCCCCTATGAATGTCACTTCCTATTTCCTTTTACCGCTCTCGAAAACGAATATTTTAAGCGATATTGTTGAAATTTGACACAACAACTCATATGTAACATAGAACGATCTACACATACATCATATAGGATTGGTATTAGCAAACTTGTAATTAGGCGATCGTTTCGTTTTTTCTAATATCGAGTGATTCATCGTGAAGTTTGATTTTCAATAGGCTTTTCTGACAGATCACACATGATTCATAACAAACTGCTTTGACATTTTTGTTCACTATCATTTGGCAAGTTATCATGGAAAAACTCATACAAACTCATAAAAAAAGCGTTCTGTGAGAAAGAAGACCGTGGCGAATCGATTCGTCGTCGTTCTCAGCAGCTTGGCTTGTCATATTCGACTGCTTGTCGTATTCGACAACTTGGCGTATTTTACGTACAAAATTCAACTTGTGCAAGAATTGAAGTTCTCTTGAAGCTCTGAATGGATCTCCAGTCGCTATGCTCGAACGAGTCGCCAAAATTGGACCTTCCGAATGGACGTATTTGTGTCCAACATTTTCAAACAGTGTTCTTTTAGGTTCACATTCAAATTTATACGTTTATTTTACATAATAAATCAAACCTTACGATGTATCTCCCATTATTTATATTTTCAATTCATTTTCTATTTAACAATTTTCTTATTTCATAACTCTTTCTCAGTAAATCGATTTCAAATTTAAAGTAGTGTTGTAATATTGATTTCATGGTCTGTGAAATCGGCGTGTTCTGAAGCAATGGTATTTCTAAAACACGAACCGTTGTGAAATCACACGGTTCATTTGGTCCTATCTTGCAGAATTTGAGAAAATATCTGTTTCACACGAATGGGAACTTTTTCTTTATTAGCACTTCACTATAAAAAAGTAGGGAACACGGCTGTAGGGAAGTAGGGAACACGGCTATTGACATTATTTATACATGGCAAGCGTGCGTGTCGATTTTGTTTTAGATTATTTACAATTAGGATATATATAAATATATATAGTGCATGTGATTCCTCTAAGCAAAACCGTTTGACTACATAGTACATACAATAGTACATCCTCGTTATCCATTACTAGATTTCTGTTATCATCTTTGCAGGAGGAAACACTTGTATCAAAGCCATATGATGTAGACTACGAAGAAAACTAGCCATCAATATCTGTAATATTTTTTAAAAATTCGCGTATTTTATGTTTTTAAAATTGAAAAAAAAAAATGAAAATGAAATTGAAATATCAGACTTTCTACTTTTCTCATATTTCTTTGCTATAATTCCTTCCATTGATATAAATATCCTTGCGAAACACTAAGAGTCATATCATTTACTTCCAGATGTCCTGTCCTGCTTACTTTCCATATATTTTTCCAAATGACTCTAAAATAAGAAAATCGATTTGTTGAAGTACAAACATTCCTACAATACTTTGCAGTAAGTGGGTCAAAACAAAATCGCAATAAACTAAGCATCCTTCTTCCTTGCCAGCAGAATTGCCCGACCACACATGTTATCGTAACCGTTGCTCTTTATCATGAACCAGAAGTATGGCTCGAATGTATCGTCCATATAGATTATGTCGGCACATACATAGGAATACTGTGCAATATACTGCTTTATAAACTTTTCCAAACAAGTAGTGCTTTTACCCAGAGTCATTTGTCGCTAAGTGACAAACTAGTTAAATATTAATCAAACTTAATACACATTAAAGGAAAATACACTCGCTAGATTCACCTCAACTGTATAAACATCCGACCGGATAATGTATGTTCAACGATTTTTTACCATATTCGTCTGTAATGGGAAATGCAGTAGAAAACGAATACGCGGATATTCGCTATGGAGCCTAGAATGGATTTTATATACCGTCCAAATAATATCGCGGTGGATGTATCTACAAGCAAAATTGGAATTTATTATCCAATTGAGTATCAGATGTGTTGGAAAAGCCCACATTTATTACCCACGATTATTATTGGCATTATTTTCTTCAATTGCACTCTGTAATCTATTGATTAGGATACATTCCGAACATTAACAAGTGAAAAGTATGTGAAGTAAAAATCCACAAAAAGCTACGTTACAGGACAGTTTGATAGTTTATAGCATTTTATTTTTTATAAAAAAGTAAGAAAAGGCTCAAGTCGGGAGGGGTCGACTATATGATACCCTCAAATTTTCAAACATTACAATACTATTCGCTGTAGCTTTTGGAGCGAAAAATCACATCGTGAAGAACATTTGAATTAGGGATATTTCAAAGCATACATCAACTATAGTGAATGTGGGTCAGCAGAAACCATCAAATAGGGAGTGAAATCTGGAGTTATATATATGTATGAACCGATCGGATGTTAGTAGTTAAAATATAAGGTCTAGAAATTGTAGATAATTGGTTAAAGCCTAACTTTAAGCCTAATTCCGAAAATATGTTTTAACATAAAATTATTACTAATGGTCTGATTTTCCCTTAATATGAATAAGCTCTAAACTTTGCCCAAGATACTAATATGACATTACCGTACAGAATCATGGGAAACTAAACTAAATTATAAAAAACCCACATTGCCATATAGTCACAACGTAAAAATTCAATGAAGATCAATTTCCGGAATTCTCGAAGAATATTCCCGAGAACTCGGGACTCAAAATGGCCGAGAATCCCACGAAATCGTCCCGGAATATAAACCCTAGACTTGTCTTGCAGAAGTCGCTTGTGCTATATTTAGTTGGAGCAAAAATTAATTATGCATTATTAGGCTAGTCATTCAACGCCTAGTTAGAGTGTAGTGCAGATGTTCATATAGTCGGTCACTATGGGCGGAAATGTATGTAAAATTTAGTACTTTTATATGCATGAAAGTCTCTTAAATATGGCACTGCAAACAAATACTTAAATCACCGTTATTCCAAGACTAGCGAATTAGCTAATGTGGCTTACAATTTGTAATTAAGCTGTGTAGGCTAGGCTTTATAAATCATTTTTGAAGAATAAAATATGACACCATATAATGTACCTAAAACAGGGTGGAGCAAAAGTAGAAATGAAAATGAGTTTTGTTTTCAATAAATGTTTATTTGAGGATATACAATTTATACATTCGGTTTTCTATTTATTTATTACATTTTCAAATATACATATTTATACTATTATATACCATACAAATACTTTACTTTGCTTCTGGTGACAAGAATTTGACTTTTTTCTCCTTCTGCAGACGTATGTAGGTCAGATATTACCAAAAGGCGGTGAATTATGTCATCATTGCTAGCCTTTCGTGAAAACGTTCTGCTCTTTACAGCTCGAAAACTATTAGAGACTTTAATACTAGTTTCCAGAGCTTCTTTCAGAAAGGCACCAAGCCAAGGCAGGCAGGCCTATCAACTTTATAATGCTATTTCCGTGGACTTATGTACAGTGGGGACATAGTATACCAAGGATAATATTTCCTTAGTATCGTGAAAGTCTCATTGAAATATTCCTCAAAAGGAGTACAATCAACTTCTAGACAGTACGATACATGTAGCAAACTATAGATAACATTGATTTACTTGGCGTTTTTAGTTTTTCATTTTCTCATCCTGTTGCCCATTTACAGAACTACAAAGTTCCAAAGGATATCTTTTTTAAAAAATTAGTTTTAATAAAGGGTGATTTTTTAAGAGCTTGATAACTTTAAAAAAAAAAACGCATAAAATTTGCAAAATCTCATCGGTTCTTTATTTGAAACGTTAGATTGGTCCATGACATTTACTTTTTGAAGATAATTTCATTTAAATGTTGACCGCGGCTGCGTCTTAGGTGGTCCATCCGCTTAGTCCAATTTTGGCATTTCCACGTTTTTGAGTAACAGAGACCCAATTGGTGCGAACGGCGACGAATCGAAAATTGGTGGTCATCATTAACACTGGCCGATACAGCTGCGATATTTTCTTCAGTTCGCACTCTACGTAAGCGTGTTGGTGGTTTAATGTCCAACAATGTAAATTTGGTGCGAAATTTAGTCACAATAGCCCGAATAGCCGCTTCAGTGGGTCGATTAAACTGACCATAAAATGGAAGCGCGCAATGAACTTTCTTAACAGAGCACGCATTTTGATAATAAAATTCAATAATTTGCAAGCGTTGTTCGTTTGTAAGACGATTCATGATGAAATGTCAAAGCATACTGAGCATCTTTCTCTTTGACACCATGTCTGAAATCCCACGTGATCTGTCAAATACTAATGCATGAAAATCCTAACCTCAAAAAAATCACTGTTTATGATTTTGGCATTAGTGTCAATTTATAGAGGCGAATATCTGTTAAAAATACTTCAAATATCATGCTTCTATCTGTATGGGATCAGCATTAATAGCCATTTCAAGTTTCCCTTAGTTTATATAGTTTATTCATATTTTAATTTTTCAGAGGGGAACATGAAATGGTTGTTAATACTAAACTAATAAAGATAGAAGCTTAGAATTTGAAGTAAATTTGGCACATATTTTCTTCTTTAATTTGACACCGGTATCATAGGGTACAAATAAGTATTTAAAATAAATTTTAAAAAATTGTATCCTTTGTAAATTTGTTGTCCGTTTAGGGGGCCAAAGGATGAGGAAATGAAAAACTAAAAATGACAATTAACTCCATTTCACATATAATTTCAGACGTATATCATTTGGTGCAAGTGTAATATGGACTGTACACTAGAGCGTACCAGGTTACAAGTAAAAAAAAAAAAGTTCGCCGTACACCTTCGAATATGAAGTATTATTGAAAGGTAGTTTCAAAAAAATTTTTTTTATTTTTTTATGCCGAACGTAGGGGTCGCGCTTTTACATTTTTCTATATAACTTCTGCATTTATAAACGGATTTTAAAGTGTGATACATCGATGTTTTTGTCCGATTTTTTTGTCTTTGAAGTCATTGAGCTCAAACATGATTCATGATTTTATGCGAGCTTTAATTTTCGATTATTAGAGTGGTACATTAGGGTAGTAGCAACTGAGAAATGATGGGTAAGTACCAGAAGGGGGTGCTTGAGCTCAATGACTTCAAAGACAAAAAAATCGGCCTCGTCGAGACAAAAACATCGATGTATCACACTTTAAAATCCGTTTATAAATACAAGTTATATAGAAAAATGTAAAAGCGCGACCCCTACGTTCGGCATAAAAAAATAAAATTTTTTTTTTTGAAACTACCTTTCAATAATACTTCATATTCGAAGGTGTACGGCGAACTTTTTTTTTGAGGTACGCCCTACTGTACACTTCTATTTCCAAAATTCGAAAAGTCAATCACTTATATTCGAAAATATGTTGTAGCGTCCAAAGTGCAACGAAGGTGCAGAAGAAATTTCCACTGGTGTTACAGAACACCTTAACAAAGTCTCAAATTAATTTTGTAGTAACAACTGCCGGATTTTCTTAGCTATAGAAACGTAATTTATAAAAAATCAATATTTTATGCCAAAAAGGACTGTATTACAATTCAAGTTTAAACCACCAAAACAAATGAAAAATTGAAATATTCATTTTATTCTGCTCAGAAAATGCATTAGGCCAATATATATAGTGGTCATATTTATTTCTCCATTCTATCCATGCAACATTTTAAAATTTATCAAACTGTTCTCTAAATATAGGATATGATCGTCTGAATATTCATATTTAGTGTTTATAGTTTGGATATAAAATGTTGGATATGTGTTGAACAGATAGGCATAATCATGTTTATATCCTCCACCTCCAGGATGGGGGTATATTCACTTTGTCATTCCGTTTGTAACACCTTAAAATATTCATCGGAGACCCCATAAAATATATATATATATGCTGGGTCGTGGTAAAATTCTCAGACGTATAGCCATGTCCGTCTGTCCGTCTGTCTGTCTGTTGAAAGCACGCTAGCTTCCGAACGAAATGAGCTAGGAGGTTCAAATTTTCCTTAAATGTGTCTTATGGTTGCAGACCGATTGGGATTGAAAGTGGGCGAAATCGGCCCTGAGGGAAAAATTTTTCCCTCACAAGGACTGAAAATACCCGTAATATTTAGAGTATTTCAGCCTGTTTTTTGTATATGTCAGCTTGTATTTACTTGATATTTGGAATGAACTTTCCCCTTATAGCATAAAAGTGCACCATAAAATTCGTAAGGGACGAAATGGGGCAAAAAAGGGCTAAAAATGGTACTTATTCAACGATAACAGCTAGAAACACGAAATTTGTTGTTTGCATTCATCTAATTGAGTAGATACATAATGTAAAAGTATAAAATTCGTGCTTTTAAGGGATAAAATGGGAATAGGGGGATACAAATGGTACAAACCAAACGGTTGCACCCAGAATAATGAAATTCGGTGTATACACCTTCCTCTGATTTCGTAGGTTTATAAAATAAACGGATTTTTCGAAAATCGTACTTTTTGGAGTTAAAATGGAAAAAAGGATAAAAATAGCACCGACCAAATGACAACAGCTAGAGTCATGAAATTCAAAGTATACATTCTTCTGACTGCGTAGACACGAAAAATAAAAGTTTTTTCAAATTCGTACTTTCAAGAGATATAATGGGTACAGAAGGATAAAAATAGTACCAACTAAACGGCTACAGCTAGAATGGTGAAATTCTGTGTGTACATTCCTTCAATTGCATAGACACGTAAAATAAAGAGATTGCAGAAAGTCATACTCATAAGGGGGTAGAATTGGAAAAAAGGGAATAAAAACGGTACCAACCAAATGACTGCAGCTAGAATCATGGAAGTTGGTGTATACATTCCTCTGACTGCATAGACACACGTAATAAAAAATTTTTCCAAATTCGTACTTTTTATTTTTACGGCAAAAATGGTTATATCATGAAGTTAGGTTATTTTGCAATATGTACGTGAGATAATGAATTTTCACAATTTGTACTTTTGTAATTAAAATAGAATCGAAATACAACCATCTGTAGCACCCACTATCTACCAATATTTGTGGTATTTAAGAAAATATAAATATTTGTAAGAATATTTACTTTTTAAATTGACTTGAAGTATTATTTCGATATGTAAACGTATTGCTTGCCTTGCCTTATAAGCGTGGTTTGAAGTAATAAAAATATTATATTTATTTATAAAATTATTTTGTCAATATTTGTATTTGGTTTGCCTATATTAAAAAAATATTTTCCTGTAATATTACTGCACTTCTACGAAACTCGACAGCCTCTGTGGAATGCAATCCATGGTGGAGGGTATATAAAGTTCGGCCACGCCGAACTTAGCTCCGTTTTTACTTGTTATACCCTCCACTAGGGTATTATGTCTTTGTGCATTTGTTTCTAGCATCCAGAAGGAATCAAGATAGACCCATTGTTAAGTATACCAATCGCCTTAGAATCACTTTTTGAATCGAAGTAGGCATGTCCGTCTGTCCATCCGTCCGTCCGTCTGTCCATATATGCTTGTAATCAAAGTACAGGTCACAATCATTGCTCGATCCTAACACAAATTGGCACAAGTAAGGTTTGCCGCCCAAGGACGAACCCTATTTAATTTAAAGAAAATCGGTTCAGATTTAGATATAGCCTCCATACAAAAGTCGCTCCCGATTTGACTTTTTCCGCTCTAGAAACTACATATTTTACTCCATTTGCTTTAAATTTGGCACAAAACCTTGTATTTCAACTAGAAACATCTATGGTAAAAGTGTGTGAGATCGGTTCAGATACAAATCTCGCTCCCGGTTTGACTTTTTCTGCTCTAAAAAATATATATTAACCCGATTTTCTTTAAATTTGGCAAAACATTTTATAATCCAACAACAAATACCTGTGGTGAAAGCGGATAAGATCGGTTCAGATTTAGATATAGTCCCCGTACAAATGTAGCTACCGGTATGACTCTTTTGATCTAGAAGTCATATCTTTTACCCGATTTTCCTCAAATTTGGCACACCAAATTATAATCCAGCTAGCATTATCTGTGGTGAAAGTGGGTAAGATTGGTTCAGATTTAGATATATGTCGCTCCCGATTTAGATATAGCACCATACAAATTTTGCTCTCGATTTGACTTTTTCCCTCTAGAAAGCACCTTGTGACATATTTTTTAAATTTGGCGCAACGCCTGAAACTTAGTCAGATCGGTTCAGATTTATATATTGCTCCAATACAAATTTCGCTCCGGATTTGACTTTTTCTTCATATATAGTACCAATACAAAAATCTTTCCCGATATCAATTTTTTCTCCGAATTCAATTGTAATGGGGTAAAAAGTAGAGGGTATCATATAGCCGGTTCCGCCCGACTTTAGCCTTTCCTTAATTGCTTCAATATTACATGTGTCATAAAATTTGACGTTTTTTTGAATTTCCGTCCATAGTGCGGCTGTCCGACTTTATCCTAAATTAATGCTTTCACACTTTCACTAGTTCAGTCTAGAGATGGGCGCGACTCACGTGAATTGCGTGAATCACGTGATTCACGCGTGAATCACGCGTGATCGTGAGCAAAATTTATTTTACTCACGTGAGCGTGCGTGAACGTGAGGAACGAAAAAATGTTCGTGCGTGAATGTGCGTGAGTCTAACTTCTACGTGAATCACGTGATTTTTTCGTGAGTAGCACATATTTTATTTCGTTCCAATCAAAATAAAAGTCATATTTATATCTAAAACAAAGTGCTTCAATATATATAATTAATTTTTATACCCTACACCACTTCGTGGTCTAGGGTATTATAACTTAGTTTCGCGCCAAATGTTTGTAACACCAAGAAATAATCGAGCTAGACCCACCTTTAAGTATACCGATCGGCTTAGAATCACCAGCTGAGTCGATTTACCGATGTCTGTCTGTCCGTCTGTCCGTCTGTCCGTCTGTCCGTCTGCTGTCCATCTAAGCTTGTTCGCACTCTACAGGTCGCAATCGCTATCCGATTATCATGAAACTTGGCAGAAGTTATTTTTTCTGACCAAGGACCATCGGTATTGAATTTGGAGGAAATCGGTTCAGATTTAGATATAGCTCCCATACAAATGTCGCCCCCGATTTGACATTTTCCACTTTAGAAACCACATATTGTACCCGATTTTCTTTAAATTTGGCAGAACATCTTATAATTCAACTCGAAACACGTATGCAAAAATTCGGTAAGATCGGTTCAGATTTAGATATAGCCCCCATACAAATGTCACTCCCGATTTGACATTTTCCGCTCTAGAAACCACATCTTGTACTCGATTTTCTTTAAATTTGACAGAACATCTTATAATCCAACTAGAAACACCTATGCAGAAATTGGGTAAGATCGGTTCAGATTTAGATATAGCCGCCATACAAATGTCGCTCCCTATTTCACTTTTTCCGCTTTAGAAACCACATATTGTACCCGATTATCTTTAAAATTGGCACAACATCGTATAATCCAACTAGAAACACTTATGCAAAAATTGGGTAAGATCGGTTCAGATTTAGATATAGCTCCCATACAAATGTCGCTCCCAATTTGACATTTTCCGCTCTAGAAACGACATATTGTACCCGATTTTCTTTAAATTTGGCACAACATTTTATAATCGAACTAGAAACACCTATGCTGAAACTGGGTAAGATCGGTTCAGATTTAGATATAGCCCCCATACAAATGTCACTCCCTCCGCTCCAGAAACCACATCTTCCACCCGATTTTCTTTAAATTTGGCATAACATCTTATAATCTAACTAGAAACACCTATGCTGAAAGTGGGTATGATCGGTACAGATTTAGATATAGCCCACATACAAATGTCGCTCCCGATTTGACTTTTTCCGCTCTAAAATCTACATATTGCACCCGTATTGGCACAACATCTTATAATCCAACCTATGGTGAAAGTGATTAAGATCGGTTCAGATTTAGATATCGTCCTCATACAAATGTTGCTCCCTTTACATATTATATTTCACCAATAAACATACATGGTGAAAGGGGGCACATCATTACAGGTTTCAATATACCTCCATACAAAAGTCCATTCCGATTTAACATTTTTTGTCAAACACATACATTTACTGGATGCAAAAATCCTTCCCGATTTCACTTTTTACCGAATTGAATTGTAATGAGATAGAAAGTCCGTCCGTCTGTAGCATTTCCTTACTTGTTTGGAAAATGCCCATATGTCCATACTTTGGTATAACCCAAATGGGGCCCAATTCTGATATATTAAAGCTCCAGAAACTACATCGGATATTCATCAAATTTTGCAGATCATTATATGTTTCAACTACGAATACCTACCGTGAATGAGAAATATATAGGCCCATGTTTTGGACCAGGCCCAAAATGTTGTTATAGGCCCCCTTTTGAAATGTCGGTCCGATTCATCGTATTACTACTGTATAATTTGTATTTGTCTGTCGGATAATTGGATCAATTACCATATTATTTACCATACTCATTAAATTTGGCTAAAGATGAATTTATAGTAACTGTATAATTTATATGAACTACATAAAAGTGCTCCCATGAAATATCTGGGTTTAGTAATCAAAGCGAGGTACATACGCAGGGAGTGGTGTAGGGTATTATATAGTCGGCCCCGCCCGACTTTAGCCTTTCCTTACTTGTTTTTATTATTTAAGCACGCATTTCCTGCCCCAACACTAGGCTCTGAATTTATATGGGAAACCCCCTTAGTGTTAGTTCAATTAAAAAAACATATAGCATATGTTTTGTTTTCTATTTGAATTTTATGTCTGTGTCAGATTTTTAACTTATTCTCCGTTAAACTACACGATACATCACAACGTAATTTTGTATACTATTTTAAAAATATGAATTTAAGACAGACATCGCAAACGTAGAGTGATTTAAATAATATAATTTTCGGATTTGCGTGGCGATATTAACTTCGATTTAGAATGTATATATTATCTTCTTTGTGTAAATTGTTTTCGTGATTTACGTGAATCACGTGATTCACGCATGATCGTGAGCAAAATTTATTTTACTCACGTGAGTAGCGAAAAAATCTTCGTGCGTGAACGTGCGTGATTCAAAATTTCTCCTTCGTGAGCGTGCGTGAACGTGAGCCAATAATCACTCACGCGCACATCTCTAGTTCAGTCCAATTACAGAACGTATGGATAATATTATTATTATTAACAAATATATATTATACGCCACAACGTCATGATAAGACAATTGTTGAACTTTGTGTAGAATGAAATGAGATTAATTGTACTTTCCTTAGGTTTTTATTCTATCGATGATCATCGTTTTTAATTTTACAAATCACAAAACATATAGATGTACTTTTGTAGAATTCGAAAACATTGGATATAGCGTTACACATGTATTGGGGTTTTTTAAAATCAGTCTTACATGTTGTGGATGGTTATTCTATTTGTGTTCAGTAAAATATTTTTTTAAACGTTATACATGTTGCAAAGGTGATGTTAAATTAATGCTTCTTTCGTTGATTCTTTTTCTTCTCCATTACTCAAATAAATATATTTTGGAATGAACAGAAACTGTTAACCTTTTAGTGAATTTTAGAAATTTGACTCGTTCTTGGTTACAATATTTTCACGACAACATACATTCCGTATAAACATTCCACTTCGATTCAGCACACCAATGTTTATCACAAACAATCCAAATACGTTAATGTCAGTGCAATACGTCACATTTGAGAGTGTCCATTTACCCAACAGCTTAGAATTTTACGATTTGATTCTCATAATCACTTGAGCTTTAGTGAAAATGTTATTACCATAATACTCATAAATACGCATATATTTAATAACTTTATTAAGTTTTACAAATACAAATCACATATCCGATTTTCTTTTTATTAGAATCAATTTTGCTTTTATAGACCTATAATATTAACGACTGCTTTTGTATTGAAATGGTTTGTGCGGACTATCCTCTCGCTTTTATTTGTTGCTGCATTCAAAATGGGTGCTACTAATTTTGGGTTAATATTCGGTTGGCGTTAAAGTAGCAATAATAAATGTATTATACCGTGCGACAATAATTATGCGCCATGAAGATGTCCATATAATTTTTAAAGCAGATCAGAGTCATGATATAACTGTGTGATTTATTTTCTGGTCGATTTCACATTTCACAATACTTCACATTTCTTATTTGTGGATTTTCTTGATAAATAAATCGGTGCGTTGCCTAATATACAGTTATAGAATAATTTCATGTACAACGGAATAAAAATTTCCCTTAGGTTTGCCCTTTTAATGAAAGTTAGTAAATTTGTACTTCTGAGTAGAGGGAATCCAACTGCAATTCTCGATATTCCAAAAATATGAATATTTTAAAAAATTCTTAATTTTTTTCTGTAGAAGATAGACACAAACACACACAAACTTAGCAGACACTGCGTTTCGACAGTTGTGAGCACTGTGACACACTGAGCAGCAATCTTTAAGCAACCCTTTTTATTTATTTCTTTATTTACTTTTTCCGCAATGGAAACAACATATTTTAAGAGAATTTCATCAGATTTAGCACAACACTTTATACTTCAACTAGAAATGTCTGTTGTAACAGAGGGTCAGATCGGTTCAGATTTATATATAGCTCCCATAAAAGTTTCGCTTCCGATTTACATTTTTCAGCTCTAGAAATTTTGGCTTAATTTATGTTTTATGATTTTATGATTGTGATTTTAGGAAAAACTTAACCTATTAAGGACCGAAATTAAGAAATTACTGTAATGATTTTTGATTTGTGAGCTAGCCAGTTTTTTTACGATTTTAGTGGAATTTATACCCTACACCACTTCGTCGACTAGGGTATTATAAGTTAGTTTCGCGCCAAATGTTTGTAACACCAAGAAATAATCGAGCTAGACCAACCTTTAAGTATACCGATCGGCTTAGAATCACCAGCTGAGTCGATTTAACGATGTCTGTCTATCCATCCGTCCGTCTGCTGTCCATCTAAGCTTGTTCGCACTCTACAGGTCGCAATTGTTGCCCGATTGTCATGAAACTTGACAGAAGTTATTTTTTCTGGTCAAGGACCATCGTTACTGAATTTGGAGGAAATCGGTTCAGATTTAGATATAGCCCCCATACAAATGTCGCTCCCGATTTGACTTTTTCCGCCCTATAAAGCAAATATAGTACACGATTTTCTTCAAATTTGGCTTAACACCATTTTATAATCGAACTAGAAACACATATACTGCAAGTGGGTTATATCGGTTCATGTTTAGATATAGCCCCCATACAAATGTCGCTCACGATTTGACTTTATCCGCTCTAGAAACCACATATTGTACCCGATTTTCTTTAAAATTGGCAAAACATTTTATAATCGAACTAGAAACACATATGCTGAAAATGGGTAAGATCGGTTCAGATTTAGATATAGCCGCCATACAAATTTGAATTTTTCCGCTCTAGAATCCACATATTTTAACAGATTTTCTTTAAAATTGGCACAACATTTTATAATCGAACCAGAGACACCTATGCTGAACGCGGATAAGATCGGTTCAGATTTAGATTTTCCGCTTTAGAAACCACATATTGTACCCGATTTTCTTTAAAATTGGTACACCATCTTATAATCCAACTAAAAAAGCTATGTTGAAAGTGGGTAAGATCGGTTCAGATTTATATAGCCCTATTACAAATGTTGCTCCCGAATGTTTAACCGATTTTGGCAAAACTTTACATATTATATTTAACCAATAAACATACACGGTGAAAGCGGGTCACATCATTACAGGTTTCAATATACCCCCATACAAATGTCCTTTCCGATTTAACATTTTTTGTCAAACACATATATTTACATAATTCAAAAATCCTTCCCGATTTCACTTTTTTACCGAATTGAATTGTAATGATATAGAAAGTGGGGTGTATCATATAGTCGGCTCCGTCCGACTTTAGCCTTTCCTTACTTGTTTGTGAGATGTCCATATGTTTATACTTTGGTATAACCCAAATTGGGCCCTATTCTGCTCGACTACAACTCTAGAAACTACATCTTACATCTGATATTTATCAAATTTTGCAGATCATTCTACGTTTCACCTAGGAATCCCTACCGCGAATGAGAAATATATTGGCGCATGTTTTGGCACAAGCCTCAAGTGTTGTAGTAGGCCCCATTCAAATGTCCGTCCAATTCATCCTATTACCGCTGTATAATCTGTATTTGTCTTTGGATCTTGATCACTTTTTCGACATCATGTTATATTTACTTTACTCTGAATATCTGCTGGAAAATTGGATCAATTACTTTATTATTTACCATATTCATTAAATTTGACTAAAGATGAATTTATAGTATAATTTATATGAACTACATAGAATTGCTCCCATGAAATACCTGGGTTTAGCAATCAAAGAGAGGTATATACGCCGGGAGTGGTGTAGGGTATTATATAGTCGGCCACGCCCGACTTTAGCCTTTCCTTACTTGTTTTTTTTAATTTCTGAAGACTTAACAGAATTAATGTTTCAAACATAAATTTTATTAAATGGTTTAAATAACCGGAATTATGTATTCTGTATTCAATATTTCTGTATTCAAATATTTTATTTTTTTTTTTGGTACAAGCAGTAATGGGGAAAAATTACCGTCATTTCATCCCCGATATTCATGATTTGGGCATCATCCTAAGGTATTGATTCCTTCTATTTATTTTTTATAACATCTTTTACATAATGTTTTCAAGAAAAAATGAGAAAAATCAATCTACCAATCATTCGACCAATGATTTATTCTATGACAAGAATAAAAAAATATATTTAAAGTTGAAAGCACTATAGGTCTATAAAAAAATTACACGGGAATAACATGATTTTCAGAGGTGTTTTCAGGAGCGTATAGCTCACAGATCATCATTACAACAATCCAATGATTATTTCTTTGCAGCAATTTACATATTAAAGTAATTAATTTTTTCAAAGAAATGTCTTATATTAAATAAACATTTTTTATTGTAGGCAACAATTTTCTCCGTATTCATTTGCGTAATACAAATGCTTAGCGTAGCTTTGCTTTCTACTCTTTAACTTAAACTAATTTTCCATTTCAGTTAAACCCTCCGTTCTAATTTAAACATGTCGGTACTTAACAAGCACTCGCCTTGACGCAGTCGGTGAAAGGTGATGACAGTTGTGTGGCTTTTCGCACAGATTTTATCGCCTGCTTAGAGGCTTACTTACGAGTGTGTGTATGGTCGTTTAGGCATTCATGCGAATGCTTAAATTCAACGTTTTAAATTAGTTGTGACAATGTAAAAATTACAGTATTTACGTTAGTATAAGCATTACAAAAGTAGTACTTTAATCCGCATTATTCCAGTTAAAACATCTAACAACAAATATTCGGTTTCAGAAATGCTACGAAACGACTAAAGTAAAAAGTTCAACGATGTTAAATTCGATGGTATGGGCAGTCAGTTCTGATCATCATGGCGGGAAAAAGTGCAAATTTTATAAAAGAATGTTTTTGTATGGTAGCCCCATTAAGATAGGGGGTAAGATTGTTCGGAGCAAATTTTGGGGAGGGAAAATGAATGGAGGTCGGTTTTGGGCCTAACTGTCATAACAAAAGATATTAAAAGCAAAATATGGTATGGTGGTCCCCATTAAGATAGGGTTTAAGATAGGAGGTAAGTATGTTCAGAGAAAATGCGCGGGTTGAAAAAATAATGGGGGGTCTCTAGCGGACTCCTTGGGACAGTAAGACCGGTGTGAACAAATTCTATAAAAAAATAATTTTTGTATGGGAGCCCCTCTAACAAGTGTGTTGAAAAAAATGTTGGGGAGGGAAAATGAATGGGGGTCGATCTTATATTAAATCAATCTGGGGCGACTCCGAGGCAGTTTTGAAGTTTTTTCTGTGTGTTTATCCATTTTCCCTCACATTTGACTCCGATGAGCGCCCTCTTACGCTCACCGCACCACCCTCATTGTTTTAGGTCATGAATTGATTTTCCAAACCTCACATAATCGGGGGTTCTAGCGTATCCAAATCGTACTCCTAAAATTCCCTTAAAACACTACCCCACCCCTATTGACCGTTCATGAGTTGGCTAGTTTTTCTTGGTATTTTAGTGTTATTATTGATAAAAATCCAAATTTTGCATTTCTATTCTTGTTTTTATTGTAAAATGTCATCTCAGCATTTGTGTTATTCAGTCTGCACTCTAGGTTATTCAAAAGATTTCGTCGGTTTGGTACAGCATAATATACACAACTTAATTATTAAATATTTTTCCCAAAAAAAAAATAAATTGGAAGGCCATATTTCAACTCGCACCTAAAATTAATTACAAAAATATTAAAATAAACCAGTAAGGAAAGGCTAAAGTCGGGCGGGGCCGACTATATGATACACTCCACTTTCTATCAGAATACAATTCAATTCGGAAAAAAGTGAAAACGGGAAGAATTTTTGTATGTTTCCTAATCATAGGCTAATATGTCCTGGTTCAATATGTCAAATCGAAAAGAATATTTGTATCACGGCTATATCCAAACATGGAATGAAGTGACCCATTTCACAATAGGTTCTTCCAGTTCTCAATTTTAAGTAATTCCATGAAAATACGTGGTTTCTGGGGCGGAAAAATCAAGTCGGGAGCGATATTTGTATAGGAGCTATATATAAATCTGAACCGATCTGACTCATTTTCATCCTGGGTGTTTCTCATGCAAATATAAGATATTTTGCCAAATTTGAAGAAAATCTGTTATAATATGTGGTTTCTGTAGCGGAAAACTCAAATCGGGAGTGAAATTCGTATGTGGGCTATATCTAAATCTGAACCGATCTGGCTCATTTGGTCTGTTTCATGGGTGTTTCTAGTTTAAATAGAAGATGTTTTGCCAATTTTGAAGAAGATCTGTTAATATATGTGGTTTCTACAGCAGAAAAAGTCAAATCGGGTGTGAAATTCGTATGGGGCTATATCGAAATCTGAACCGATCTGGCTAATTTTCACCGTGGGTGTTTCTAGTTGAAATGTAAGATGTTTTGCCAAGTTTGAGGAAAATCTGTTTTAATATGTGGTATCTAGCGGGAAAAGAGTCAAATCGGGAGTGAAATTCGTATGGAGGCTATATCTAAATCTGAAACGATCTGGCTCATTTTCACCGTGGGTGTTTCTAGTTGAAATATAAGATGTTTTGCCAATTTTGAAGAACATCTGTTAAAACATGTGGTTTCTACAGCAGAAAAAGTCAAATCGGGAGTGAAATTCGTATGGGGGCTATATCTAAATCTGAACCGATCTGACCAATTTTCACCATAGGTGTTTCTAGTTGAAATGTAAGATGTTTTGCCAAGTTTGAGGAAAATCTGTTGTAATATGTGGTATCTAGAGTGAAAAGAGTCAAATCGGGAGTGAAATTCGTATGGGGGCTATATCTAAATCTGAACCGATCTGGCTCATTTTCACCGTGGTTGTTTCTAGTTGAAATATAAGATGTTTTGCTAATTTTGAAGTACATCTGTTAAAATATGTGGTTTCTACAGCAGAAAAAGTCAAATTGGGAGTGAAATTCGTATGGAGGCTATATCTATATCTAAATCTGAAACGATCTGGCTCATTTTCACCGTGGGTGTTTCTAGTTGAAATATAAGATGTTTTGCCAATTTTGAAGCACATCTATTAAAATATGTGGTTTCTACAGCAGAAAAAGTCAAATCGGGAGTGAAATTCGTATGGGGGTATATCTAAATCTGAACCGATCTGACCAATTTTCACCATAGGTGTTTCTAGTTGAAATGTAAGATGTTTTGCCAAGTTTGAGGAAAATCTGTTGTAATATGTGGTATCTAGAGTGAAAAGAGTCAAATCGGGAGTGAAATTCGTATGGGGGCTATATCTAAATCTGAACCGATCTGGCTCATTTTCACCGTGGTTGTTTCTAGTTGAAATATAAGATGTTTTGCTAATTTTGAAGCACATCTGTTAAAATATGTGGTTTCTACAGCAGAAAAAGTCAAATTGGGAGTGAAATTCGTATGGAGGCTATATCTAAATCTGAAAAGATCTGGCTCATTTTCACCGTGGGTGTTTCTAGTTGAAATATAAGATGTTTTGCCAATTTTGAAGAACATCTGTTAAAACATGTGGTTTCTACAGCAGAAAAAGTCAAATCGGGAGTGAAATTCGTATGGGGGCTATATCTAAATCTGAACCGATCTGACCAATTTTCACCATAGGTGTTTCTAGTTGAAATGTAAGATGTTTTGCCAAGTTTGAGGAAAATCTGTTTTACTATGTGGTATCTAGCGGGAAAAGAGTCAAATCGGGAGTGAAATTCGTATGGGGGCTATATATAAATCTGAACCGATCTGGCTCATTTTCACCGTGGGTGTTTCTTGTTGAAATATAATGTTTTGCCAATTTTTAAGCACATCTGTTAAAATATGTGGTTTCTACAGCGGAAAAAGTCAAATCGTGAGTGAAATTCGTATGGGGGCTATATCTAAATCTGAACCGATCTGACCAATTTTCACCATTGGTGTTTCTAGTTGAAATGTAAGATGTTTTGCCAAGTTTGAGGAAAATCTGTTTTAATATGCGGTATCTAGCGTGAAAAGAGTCAAATCGGGAGTGAAATTCGTATGGGGGCTATATCCAAATCTGATCCGATTTTCTTCAAATTAAATAGCGTTCGTCCTTATCCCGAAAAACTTTGTTGTGTAAAGTTTCATTTGGTTCTGGCTACAATTGCGACCTGTACTTTGATTACAAGAATAGATGGACAGACGGACGGACGGACGGACGGACATCGTTAAATCGATTCAAAAAGCGATTCTAAGTCGATCGGTATAATTAACAATGGGTCTATCTCGCTTCCTTTTGGGTGTTACAAACAAATGCACAAAGACATAATACTCTCGTGGAGTGTATAAAAATTAATAATAAATAATAACGCAGCAACAGCGCCGAAATCAACAACAGCAATGAATACTTTATATTCGAAAAATATCGTTCTCGATTTTTAACCATTGCTTAGTTTTCAACATGAATGGGAAGGCGAATGGCTTCGAATATTGTGTCTGTGCATAGCGAGTATTTATAAATTATGAATTGCGATATAAATTTTGTTGCAAATGAAAGGGAAAGCTAGAAAGGAAACAGCAACAGCGTCAGCACCAACCGCAACAAGAGTAATACGAAATTTGCATAATAAAAAGTGTGGTTTTATATTAACAGCTGCGACTTGTTTGGTCGTTGGCATTGTTGCACTTTCTAGGACTCTTGTGTGCCATTGCAACTTTCTCAGTTGCACTCAACGAAAAATCATAATTTGCTCGCTCGTTAATTACGATGAAATAATTGAGGAGAATAAGTTTATTGTTGAATAACTTTTTGGAACGGTTTATTATACCGTTGTGCCCAGATGTCTGTCTGTATGTATTTGTATTTTTGTATGTAGATATGTATCTGTATTTTTCGAAATGTAAACTTTTTGGGGAAAATATGAAGCAAAATTGTGTAAAAAACGGCTGCAGCCACAATCAATTAATTCGGTATAGACATTCCTCTGACTGCGTAGCAAAATAAAATGATTTTTAAAATTTTCTCTTTTATGGTCGTAGTAGTTTACGACCTTAGAACAACCAAGCTCCAACTGCACCAAATGCTGTTTTAAGAAAACGTAACTTCTCGTTCTCGTAGTAGTTACAACTTGCACCACTTCGTGGAATTGGGCTGTGGGAACATTACTTGCTGATTTTCTACTTTGCATTTAAAATTATCTGTAGATCACATTTTCATTTTTTACCGTTGACTAGGGTCTTTGTGTATCTGTTTGTAACACCCAAAAGGAAACGTGATAGACCCATCGTTTATTGTATAGATCAGCATAGAACCAATTTATTATCCGCCTGTCCGTCCATCTATTCTTGTAATCAAAGTACAGGTCGCAATTATTGTCAGATCCTTACGAAAATTGGCAAAAATAAGTTTTGCGACCCGATGACGGACGCTATTCAATTTGAATCAAATTGGTTCAGATTTATATATAACCAACATCAAATCTTGCTCCCGATTTGATGTTTTCCGCTCTCGCAACCATATGAAATTGAAATTGGTTTAGATTTATATAGGACTAGCTGAACCCCCGCTCGCTTCGCCAGGCAAAAAAAAAACATACGGTAAAATTAAAATCTGCTTTCATATTAATTTTTGTCCTGATCGGTAATATATGTACCAATTATAATCAAGGTTCTTCATTGAGATACTAATTAAATGGAACATGGAAAACGTTAGTTTACGGCGAATAATGGAAAAAATTTTAAAATCAAATTGATTTGTTGTTAAGTGTGATTCTCCTCCTTTCCAATATCAAAACAAAAAAAAAATTATATAATTTCCGTTTTCTTGACTTTAGTCGGCTGTTGATGGATATTTATCTTTTTAAAACCTTTCTTTACTATTGTGCTAAGAAAATCCACAGAAAACGTGTAATTTTACAAAATTCAAATCAAAAATGTCCCATCCTTCAAATCCCGCCCATTTGTATATTGTCTAAGCAAGTTACAACTAAATTAACTCACACAACAATATAGGAATCTCGGTGTAGAATATTCTCAAAAACAGGTTTTAATTTCGTATGGGAAGGGTCACGGCCACTTTCCGCCCATCTCGGTGTCGAAATACTCTAAATCCGGTTTTAATTTCATATGGGAAGTGTCACGCCCATTTTCCGCCCATCTTTGCACAACTATTTACACTGGATCAACTCACACAAAATTTCAGCACTCTAAGTCCATGACACATACTGCCCATATTCGATAATATGTTTTAACTTGGTATGAGAGGTGCCACGCTCACTTTTCCATTACCGCCCATTTTTGGCACAACTACGCACATTGATGCTAGATGCACTTACACAAAATTTGAGCACTCTACGTGTCGTAGAACTGACACTATTCCATAATATGTTTTAACTTCGTATGGGAGGTGCCACACCCACTATTCCAATACCGCTCATTTTTGGCACAACTACGCACATTGATGCTACATTCACTTACACAAAATTTGAGCACTCTAGGTGTCATAGAACTGACAATATTCAATAATAGGTTTTGGGAGGTGCCACGCCAACTTTTCCATTATCGCCCATTTTTGGCATAACTACGCACATTGATGCTAAATGCACTTACACAAAATTTGAGCACTCTACGTGTCATAGAACTGGCAATATTCAATAATAGGTTTTAACTTCGTATGGGAGGAGCCACGCCCATTATTCCACCGCTTAACGATGTCTGTCTGTCTGTCCGTCCGTCTGTTGTCCATCTAAAGCTTGTTCGCACTTTACAGATCGTAGTTGTAATCCGATTGCCATGGAATATGGCAAGAGCTAATTTTTTTGACAAGATATAGAATACCATACATATTAATATCCCTTTTATTTACACTATTACTGCTATAGAATGCATGGTTTTTTGACAAAATTTTCAGTATCATGTTATATTTGAACTAGAAAGAGGTAATGTGAAAGTGAACTACATCCCAACAAGCAACCCAACAAGCAAAAACGATTCGAAATCGTATCGCCTAGAAGAAAAATGATATTGCGGCAACAATCATATTCGTATTGCGGAAGTTACCTCGCTTAGAGAAGTTTGTGCGGCCAGGGCGATACGCCAAGGCAATACTAAAGCAATACTTCCGGATGAAAAATCGGCGATATTGCCAGATTATCATCTGGAAGAAATCTAGATGATATTGCCAAAATATCACCTGGATGATAAAATCGGGATATCACCAGATAACTACCTGGAAGACAAAAAAGCAATTTTCACATTTACATATTTTAATTCAAGCAAAATTAATAATTACAAGAAGCGGTGAATAAAGACAAACAACAAAGAGTTACAAATTAAATAGGTGAACAATAGAGAAATATAATACAAATAGTACGCTTTTAATATACCATTGCTGTTTTTGCCTCATGTTCTTTATTCTTTCGGTCTTTCTCATGTAAAAAATGTTTCAAATGGATTTGGGCTTAGGAAACAACGAAAACATATACCTTACAATGAAATGCATATGTACAAGCTATTTTAATAAAATTCCGCTTACATACCTATAATTGCACAAATGAAGTTATAATTTTGAATCGATGCTTCTCCTTGATTCCAATCAATGTAAATTGCGTGACCGAAGTCAGTTAAAAGCTTTTTGAGAGCATGTCTTATCAAAACTGCATGTTACTCCTCCAATTCATTTTGAAAACATTGTCTCTATGAAATGCAAAAAATGTGAATGCCTGGTAAAATATACCAAAGAGATGTGTATCAATAATCAACTTACAAGATGGCTTTTCATTTAGAATTTCAACTTGCAGTTTTGCGTTTACTTATACCGTGTAAGTTCATTTTGCAATGAATCAATAAAATGTGAAAAGATAGACGAATTTACAAAAATATAGATTTTCTTTTATTATTTCTGAAACTTTCATACGAAATATGACAACAAAATCAATATCGCCAATACTTTCTCAAAATGATACAAGGGCGATATGAAAAAATATTTTGATGTATTTCTTCAAAATGATAAATGGAAGATATTGCCGCAATATCTTCTTGCTGATATATCTTCCAAATGTTTTGTAGGGAAAGCACTACGAAAACGATTCGAAATCATATCGTCTAGAAGAAAAATAATATTGCGGCAACTATCATATTCGTATTGCGGAAGTTACCTCAATTGGAGAAGTTTGTGCTGCCAGGGCGATACGCCAAGGCAATACGAAAGCAATACATCCGGATGATAAATCGGTGATATAGCCAGATTATCATCCGGAAGAAATCTGGATGATATCGCCATAATATCACCTGGAAGATAAAAACGCAATTTTCCACATTTTTATGTTTTTCATATTTCAAAATTAATAGTCACATAAAGTGGTAAATAAAGAAATACATCATAAATGATAAGTAAACATAAAACAACTAAAAGTTAGAAATTAAATAGAAGGACATCACTGCTGTTTTCGCCTAATGTTCTTTATTATTTCAGTCTTTCGCATGTTTCTGGTTAATCAAATGGACGTTTTTGCACTTGGGTTTGGAAAAGAACCAAATGCCTGAAAAAAAACAAATAAAATGCATATAATACAAGCTATATTATTCAAAATTCCGCTTACATACCTTTAAATGCAGAAATTTTGAATCGACGGCCGCTCCTTGGGTCCATCCAAGTAAATTTGTTGACCTAGCGGTAAGTTAAAAGCTTTTTGAGAGCGTGTCTTATCAAAACTGGATGCTCCAATTCGTTTTGAAAACATTGCCTCTGTGAAATGCAAAAAATCTTAGTGTCTGATAAAATGTGGAACCCAAAAGATGTGCATGAATAATCAACTTTCCAGTTGGATTCTAATCACATGCTACTGATTTCATTTAGGTTCTCTTTTACTTATAGCGTGCTAGTCCATTTTGCCGAAACATTAATACGTAAAATGACAACAAAATCAGTATCGCCAATATTTCTTCAAAACGATGCAAGGGTGATAAGAAAAAAATAATTTGAGAATTTCTTCAAAATGATAAATGGAAGATATTGCCGCAATATCTTCTTGGTGATATATCATCCAAATGTTTGTAGGGATACTATAAACGTTTTTCCACGTTCTATTTTAGTTGGGAAGTATTCTAGTGAAAGTGGATCATAACGCAAAGATATAAACCCGTTCATATGTTCCTTTAGATTTGTTTACATAGCACTCAAGATTCAACTTATTACAATCATTCATCATGAAAATTATCATTATATTTTCCCATAGGAACAGCTACAAAGTCACATAGTTTTTGTTTGTGTGTGGGCCTATCACATGTATATTTTATATGGACCCTGCAGAAGAACGTGGAGGTATTGACGCCTGGCGAGTGGTGCTGTACTGCAGTAAAAGTCATTAGTGGCAATGGGTACGATTTATAGACGGGCGGCAAGTACTGGTAGATTACTCGCAAATACTGTACTCGTTTTTTAAGACGGCAACACTACAAAAATATACATAAGTTGGCAACCCTATTAATAGCTGTCAACAATTATTTGGTTTGTGAAATTCATTTTTAGTTGTGAAAAAAAGTTGTGTTGGAAATTTCTTGGTTAAAACAAATAAAAAGTACGTAAGAAAAAACTATAAAAATTAATAAACGCACCTTCCAACGAAGAGTACAAAAACAAAAAGATTGTTATAAAAAAAGAGTATTTGATAAGTGTCATGAAGAAATGCCAAGAAGTGAAAACATTGAAGCGAATGTTTGTGAAAAAAGCGTCATGTGCGAAAATGACAGTTTTGCAGAAGATGAGTCTAAATTGTTATTAAATTCTAAGTTTTCTGAAAATTCTAAGTTTTCTGAAAAAAATAATAGACTTTCATTGACTTCATATTTGTTTTTTAGATGCAATCTCTGATGAACGACCAGAAGAAAAATTTAAAGCGGCACTCCACCACCAAAAGAATAAAAACCACAAACTAAAGAGCAAGCAAAAGGCCAAAGAAAATCGCACTCAGCTAAGTGTGGATGACCATGAAGAGCCGAATAATAATAAATGAATTATATAAATTTAGTTTTAAACTTTAAAGCCAATGAAGTGCATTTTTTTAAATACTTATTTTATCGTCCAACGTTGTAAAAACAACATACTTGAAGTTACTTTAAGTTTATGAATTTTTTAAGTAGTTTAATTTTTTAACCTTCCAAAGAAAATCGCGCTCTGCAAAGTGCAAGACTGAAATAAATTAGATTTTATAACTTAAGTTTTTTGGTTGTGATAAAAAACTAATAAAATGCCTTTTTTACACTTTTTAGTTTTATATTTCAATAAATATTCAAAATAAACGTATACGTTTATACATACTGAAATAAAAATCTGCATTCTTTCATTTTTCTCAATACCAAGTAACCAACAAAGTACCTACTCGTGGATTGCTTCAAAGGCGATTGGTGCAAAGGTACTCCCAAAGTCTCCACTCGTGGACTACTCCGAAAGCGAGTGCTGGTTTTCGTATGACAGTTAGGGTTTGGGGTCCGGGAATTCCCGAATCGTCCGGGTCCGGGAATTCCCGTCCAAATTTTTCCGGGAATTCCCGGGAAAAAATTTTCAATTTCCCGGGAATACGGGAAATATTAAAAAAATAATTTATTTATTATGTTGATCAATAATTTAATGTTACTATATAAATTGGAATTTTTAAATGTATTTCAAATTCATATATGTATTTACATTACTGACAATAATGAGTATTTGTTTATATTATATTACTACAAACAAAACTTTTTAAATTCGCTAAATAGCCATTTTTAGCGAAACCCAGTTAGGGGAATAAAAACTTTCTGTGAGGCTATTTGCAGGAACTTTATTGTGAAATAAAAATATCATGCCGACAATACTATGGCTTACATAATGTAAATTTTCTTGTTTTCCAAGAAGAATCGAGGTGAATATCTTCTTCAAAAACAATTTACTATACATATGTAGCCAGAAAGAAATGGTCTAAAAATAAGAATACAATAAAAATTGTTCGCCTGGAAACTTTCAAGAGAAATCTAATAGGAATATAAATATATGCTACGATGTATTTAAATGACCCTTTGTAAAAATTAATGACTGGACTATTTCAATATTTTTATTTTTTATGAATTTATGAAATTAATATTATTTTTTTTTTTCTATTGTTTTTCCAGTTTAGAATATTCCCCCTGTTTCTATAAAATATTTTTGTCTCCAGACGAATGAATATTCTAAATTAAATGCGTCATAACATTCTCCGTCATATGAGTTATTTGTTTCTCTTAATCGTTTTCAATTTTGAATCTAGTGTAGGTGTCAGTCACTTCTACCTGCGATATAAATGGCCAATTCTGACGATTAGTCTACAACTTTTCAAGTTTATAATGAGAAAATTTAATTTATAATCGGAATATGTAAGTTCACGATGAGATGTAAATTCATAACAGGAAATGTAAATTCATTATAGGAGCATGATAATTCATAATCAACACTGTAAATTCGTAATGTGAAACGTAAATTCATATTGAGAAATATAAATTCATAATAAGAACATACAAATTGATAATGGGATATATAAATACAAATTGAGAAAATCCAAATTGATAATGAGAAAATATAAATTCTTATTCAGAAATATATATTCATAAAATATAAATTCATAATCAGGAACTCTAAAATTTATAATCGAAGCTATGTATATAAGTTTTTCTATGGATATTTTCGTAGAAACACATATTTTATCAATGTTCTCATTATAAATTTACATTTTCTCAATATGATTTTATATTTTCTCATTATGAATTCACATTTTCTGAATATGAAAACGTATTTTCTGATTATGAATTTGGATTTTCTGCTTACAAACTTGTATATTTCATTATGAATTGGTATGTTCCTATTATGAATTAATTGTTCTCAATGAATTATGATTTATATATCTCATTATGAATTAACATGTTCCTATTATAAATTTACATTACCCATTATGAATTTATATGTCCCTAATATGAATTTACATTTCTCAATATAAATTTGTATGTTCCGAATATAATCTTGAAAAGGTGTAGAGTAAAATATTTGTAAAATGAAAAATAATTTGTAAAATATTTTGACAATAACATTCGTTTTTAATTTATAATATGACAGTATTGAAAAAACACACCAGTTATTAAATGTTGATATTTTAAACCATATTGAACATACCTATAAATAAATTACTTTTTCCCGGGAATTCCCGGGATTCCCGGGAATGAAATTTTTCATTCCCGTTTTCCCGGGAAATGAAAAAAGTCCGGGAAACCCCAAACCCTAATGACAGTCCAATGTTAAAATCAGCACTTGAAAGCATTAACGGGGAAATGAAGAGAGAGTAGTCACTATCTCTTGGAGACTACTCGAAGAGTAGTCCTGCACTACTATTTTTTTTCTGAAGGGGAGTATTTAAAATCGCTCCATTGATACGAACACACCTATGTTTAGTAATCAAAACCATGTAGAGATGCAAGAGCGGTGTAGGGTATCATATAGTTGGTTTGGCCCGAATTAAGCCTTTCCTTACACGTTTTTTATATGTATTTTTTTTATTTTGCCAGTCACTCTTTATAAATTATTCAAATAATTTAAATCTGAATATAGTCTCGATTGAAGTTCTAATTTTCTGGAATTTTGTGTTCCAAAAATGGATAGAACCTAGAATCTTGCAGAATTTAAAATCATTACTTAGGACTTTGTTTCATAAAGTAATTTCGAATGAAGATAATATCGTATTTATTTAAATTAGTTTATTAATGAAACTTATTTTTTATCTAAAAAAGTAAACAATCTGAATATAATGAAATCATCATAAAGTTATCACGCCCATATTCACTTTAAAATTTTAAACGTCGATATATATTTATATGATATGAAAATTCTTTGAGCGTATGCATCATTATATCCAGTTTCGTTTTGGATTTGTTCGGTTTATGCGTCAACGGCCAAATCCCATGTCCTTGCTACCATAATTTTTTCAACAATAATATCCTTGAATGAATACACTGTATCAAGAGCATGTAGCGAAGATTTGGATATTTGATCAGAGGTTCTCGAAAGTTTAATTTTAGCGCTGTTTAAGAAAGTAACTAAATATTTTTGATAAATTGAATAGATATTCCACTCCAGCATTGTTGAACTTATTTTAATTATCAGTCAAGTCTCATGTTCTAAGACCCTCTGCAAATCGTTTGTCTATCGCTGCTAATAAACTGCGATTACGCAAAACAATGCGAGTAAAATATGAATTTTACTAGTGCTTTGCGGTTGATAGTTCTGTATTTTGTTCAGAATTCGTACACTTATTGCGCATATAAATATTCATAATGCTGAACAGTAACTAACGCTGGAACAAGCAAATGTTTCTACAACAGTTTACAAATAATATTCAACGTGTATGTATTGCATGGAATGGAAAACTTTACTGCTTTAAAATCAGAGATTTAAGGAAACTTTTAAATTCGGATTTAGTTTAAATCGTTATTAACAGTAATGAACAATTCTATAAGGTACGTTAAAGGTTTAAAACATTCCAAAATATCTCTGTACTTCGAAATAATAAGATGATACAGTCCATAATAAATAGAAATCGTTACCAAAGATTTTGATTTGCCAATTTCATATTTCATCGCAATCATTAAACATTCTGATAGCATAATTCCCCGTAAGAGTTGAAAAATTTTCTCCTTTGCCTGCAAAAGACATTAACTGTACCATTGCATACTATAGACTACTTTCATGTCATTATTTCAAATATTTATTCAACATTTTCCAAACTTTATGCAATTAACCTGGCATTAAGGATTGCTCTACTTCAGCAGATCTTTCGACACCACTGCCAATCATGGACCTTCTTACTTGGCATTATTTACCTGGCACCTCAATTTTCCTTTAGTTATTGGTTAAATTACATAATAATAAGGAAACACTGCTGTGTAAGTGAAGAGTAAGCGACCAAGGCAAAGGATGAATATTCTGATGAAGGCAATGACAATTGCGATGGCGATGACTCTGACAAAAGTTCTGTTTTCCCAAATCACGTTAATTTAATGCAAAGTGCAAACATGGCTACGAAAGTGTTCAAGCACAAATGAAGTATTATTTCAGCAGTTGTTTGAGTAGAGCGCCTTTTCGTTGTCGTTGTTGTTGTCGCCGTTGTCCGTTCCACATTTCTTCACAGTTAGCATATATTTTGATTATCCTTTTGCCCTTCGTCTTTTACTGGATTTTTGGTTGGACTTTCGCTCAGAACGAAAGTTTTTCGTTGTAATTGAATTTCTGTACAAATTTCGCTATGTTTTGCAGTTCATATGTATGAGACATTGCGTACAGCTAGACCAAAAAATCGAAACATTGTCTATGGAATATTTGCTATGACAAGACAAGTGCCGGATGCTTAGTCTTAGCGTAAACCACGGAAGAGTTTAATGTGTCACTTGTCCATAAACAAGCTGTACTATGAAAATTAATAGTTTTCAACTTAAAAATGTAAAAAGAACATTTGACAGTACTGCCACAGTCACTCAAATATGGCTAGTCCATAAATGATAGTGACAAATGCTTTAATATTATTTTCATTATATGTCAAATGTTCGTAACACCAATAACTAATCGAACTTGAACCACAGTTAAGTATACTGATCGACTTAGTATCACTAGCTGAGTCAATTTTACGTCTATCTAATGCTTGTGATCAAATTATAAAGAAATTTAAACAAATCGATCGATCGATCATAAGGAAATTTAAACCAAAGATCTTGTGGTTGGAGATAAAAATATGAACTTTCTGCCGAATTTCAAGCAGATTGCTCCTAGGTTAATGTTAATTTATAAAATCTTAAAAAATATTTTTATACCCGTGGACTAGGGTATTATAAGTTAGTTTTCGGCCAAATGTTTGTAACACCAAAAAATAATCGAGCTAGATCCACCTTCAAGTATACGGATAGGCTTAGAATAATCCAGCTGAATGGATTTAACGATGTCTATCTGTGCGTCTGCTGTCCATCTATTAATTTATTGTTTTGGGTCAAGGACCATCGGTATTGAATTTGGAGGAAATTTCAGATTTAGATATATCCTCCATACAAATATCTCTATAATTTTCACTATTATTGCTCTAGAAGACACATTTTAGATAGGATCATGACAAAAATATCAGGACCCGACCGACTTTAGCCTTTCCTTACTTGTTCTTAATTCCCTGTAAGTTTTTATTAAACAGAAATGTACCTCTTCGATTTTTTAGAATAGAATTTGTATTAACAGTTAACATTGTCAGTAAGACGCTCCATAAGTCTCATGATAGAGTTTCTGATACATACTCTACAACAATTATAAACATGATTGCAGTTGAAATCAAACATTTTTAGTAGAAACATTTAAAACAGCTTACATTAAAAAATAAATTAAAATTAAAAATTTCATAAAAAAGTATCTTTTTTAGAAAAGCAAAATTTAATTTATTGAATTATGTAGAAAAATTATCTCTGAAAATGGAGGCTAAAAAGTTTTTGAATTTTTTAAAACAAAATGTCCAAATTCTGAAAGTGGGAAAATATGTTCCAAAAATTGTGATTTTTTATTAAAAATGCCGCAAATTCTTTACAGGATTGTGGTAATTCTTTTTTGGAAAAAAGTTAAAATATGCGCTGAAAATTAACATTTAACAATCGAAGTTTGACGATTTTAGAATTTCTGCAAATATTTGTTAACCTCCACTAGGGTTTATACCTTTGTGTATTTGTTTGTAACACCCAAAAGTTCAGTATATCAATCGAAGGAGAATTACTTTTTGAATCGATTTAGCCATGTCCGTCCGTCCGTTCTTGTAATCAAAGTACTGGTCGTAACCTAATCTTACAAAAATTGGCACAATTAAGTTTTGCGGACCAAGAACGTAAGCAAATCGGTTCAGATTTAGATATACAAATACAAACATTTGTTCCGATTTGACTTTTTCCGCTCTAGAAACCACATAAGTTAACCAATTGTGTACAATTTTAGCACAAGCCTTTTATTCCAATTAGTGGGTGGTAAAAGTGGGTCAAATCGGTTCAGATTTAGATATAACTCCCATACAAATATCTGCCCCGATTTGACTTTTCCTCTCTTGATACCACATTCAAACCGCTTTACTATTTCATTCAAATTTCGTAAAATGGCGAAAAAATGGTTCAGATATAGCTCTCATATAAAATTCACCAACGAGTTGACTATTACCGCTCTAGAAACCACATATTTCAACCAATTTTCTTCTTCATATTATGATCTATTAGCATCTGTGGCGAAACTGGGTCACATCAGCTCAAATTTTGATATAGCTCCCATAAAAAATTCGCTCCGAGATTTTCTTCAAATTTGGCACAACATCTCCTATTTTAACTAGAAACATCTGTGGTAGAAGTGGGTCAGATCGGTTCAGATTTGTATGTATTTCCCAAACAAATGGCGCTCCCTCTTTGACTTTCTCTGGCCTATAAACTATATATTTTAACAGATCAAAATCAATTAAAATAAGTGATTACTAGATTGGAAAAAATGCAAAAGGGGACGACATTTGTTAGGGGACAATGTCAAAACATGGTCCGAAGTGATCCAATATCTCTATATGTGCTCTCGAATTTAATGAAGTACTCTACTTGAGGAACAAATCTGTTGCAATATGTTTGCATGGAAAATTGTATATATTTGGTCCTAATATTTTATGTATGTTGTATTTAAATATAAAAATCCTTACTTATACCAAATATATTTTCGCGTAAGTAATTGGCTGTATTTCGATTATATCTCAGAATATAGACTACATTGGCAGCTGTAAATAGCGAACAGCTTATATTTTTTAAATTATGCAAAAAAGTGAATTAACGCAGTGATTAAGCAGTATACTATACTAAACTTAACAAGTAAGGAAAGGCTAAAGTCGGGCAGGGCCGACTATATAATACCCTACACCACTCCCTGCAAATATATTTCGCTTTGATTACTAAACCCAGGTATTTCATGGGAGCAATTTTATGTAGTTCATATAAATTATACAGTTACTATAAATTCATCTTTAGTCATATTTAACGACTATGGTTAATAATATAGTAATTGTTCCAATGCTCCAACAAACAAATACAAATTATACAGTAGTAATAGGATAAACCGGACCGACATTTCAAAAGGGAGCCTATAACAACATGTTGGGCCTGGTCCAAAACATGGGCCTATTATTTCTCATTCACAGTAGGTATTCCTAGTTGAAAAATATCATGATCTGCAAAATTGAAGATCCGATGTAAGATGTAGTTTCTAGAGCTGTAATAGATCAAAATGGGCATCTCCCAAACAAGTAAGGAAAGGCTAAAGACGGATGGACTTTCTATCTCATTACAATTCAATTCGGTAAAAAAGTGAAATCGGGAAGGATTTTTGCATCCTGTAAATGTATGTGTTTAACAAAAAAATGTTAAATCGGAAAGGACATTTGTATGGGGGTATATTGAAACCTGGAACGATGTGACCCGCTTTCACCATTTATCTTTATTGACGAAATATAATATGTAAAGTTTGGCCAAAATCGGTTTAACATTCGGGAGCAACATTTGTATGAGGGCTATATATAAATCTGAACCGATCTTACCCACTTTCACCATAGGTGTTTTAAGTTAGATTATAAGATGTTGTACCAAATTTAAAGAAAATCGGGTACAATATGTGGATTTTAGAGCGGAAAAAGTCAAATCGGGAGCGGCATTTGTATGGGGCTATATCTAAATCTGAACCGATCTTACCCACTTTCACCATAGGTGTTTTAAGTTAGATTATAAGATGTTGTGCCAATTTTAAAGAAAAACGGGTACAATATGTGTTTTCTAAAGCGGAAAAAGTGAAATAGGGAGCGACATTTGTATGGGGGCTATATCTAAATCTGAACCGATTTCCTCCAAATTCAATACCGATGGTCCTTGGCCAGAAAAAATAACTTCTACCTAGTTGCATGACAATCGGACAACGATTGCGACCTGTAGAGTGCGAACAAGCTTAGATGGACAGCAGACGGACAGCGAGACATCGTTAAATCGACTCAGCTGGTGATTCTAAGCCGATCGGTATACTTAAAGTTGGGTCTAGCTCGATTATTTCTTGGTGTTACAAACATTTGGCGTGAAACTAACTTATAATACCCTAGTCCACGAAGTGGTGTAGGGTATAAAACGAGGATGATTTTATCGAATCGTATAGTCCCGAATTTTGGCCTTAGAACCGACGATCAAATCGAAGTAAAAGTGCAAAACAACTTTAGAATTCACTTTACAAGACATCTCATTTTAACTACAGAGTCATTACATTGTTAGTGATAAAGGAAAAGTTGCAATTTTATTCTGGAGTACTATGTAGAGTCGCCCGACTGGTTGACAAAATTGTAAACATATCCAGTGTTCTAAAAGCTTTTTGGAAGTTTTAACCATTATTTTTGAGAGATACATAAGTACAGTATTCTAGTTTTTGACATTCTATCAAAAACATATCCAGCCTATGTCCCGAGGATTGTCTCATATCAAAATTAAGGGAAA